>JAQQPU010000110.1:129991-143320 GCA_029168905.1 Artemia sp. Kazakhstan ARC1039 | reverse complement strand
TGTTGTTTGTTTCGGTATTGTTTTCGGTATTGTTGATGTAGCCAGTTAACTCGTGAAAAAGAGTTCAGGAGGAATTAAGTTTTTTCTGGGTTGATTCGAGTATAGTTGGGTTGTGGTAACTTATGGAAGCGTACCACTATACCAAATTTGTTTTGTTGCAGGTCAACAATACTGCTTTAGTATGTTTTTCTTCATTCCCAGAAAAAAGATACAAATTTGTATTCTTCCCACTAAATAGTGTAAAAAATAAACAAAAACAAACTGTACTAGTTCAAAAAATTATTATCTTCGGGATCATCTAATGTTAGAAACATATAAAGTACAGAACGTGTTGTTCCTGGGAGGACAAGACGCAAAGGGTGCTCTCAATTCTTTCAGATTTAAGAACCAAGTTATATATATCTTCTAGGTTTACGGGAAAATTCCATCTGGAAATTCCAAGTTCCAATTTTTATTGAATTTATGATTTTAATCGGATATTCTGATATTTTGTTCGCATACAAAGCTAGGGCCAAAAGTAGACTCAAACAAGTCTAACTGTTTTCTGACTCATAGGCGAGGGAGAAGGGGTTTTTCCATATCTTGTCACTTATTTGCCAGAATGAGTTTTTGACCTTAACCAAACTTTATGGGAAGTAAAGGCAAATGTCCTAGTTGTATCCTTGGGTATGTTGGCGCAATCTGATTTCTGAAGGGAGTGGCAAAGTTTTGTCATCGAATATCTTCTAGAAGAGGTTGTAGAATCTTGCTTGTACAAGGTTGTAGAAGGGGTTGTGTTCCTTATTTTTGTTTCTGGAGATCAGAACAACATTTCTTTAATGACACGTAAATTATTGTGATCAGGACATCAAACTTACAATGTTGAGGTTATTTTTGGGAGCCTTACTTGAGCTGACTTCTTCGTGAGAGAGATCTATCAGAAAGTGTTCTCGAATTTCAATCAAAGTAAGCTGCAAGTAAAATCTAGTGTCCTAATTGTGTTTGTCTTGGTATGTGCTTTATCTTACTCCTCTCGGGCCAGGCCTTGGGAGTGGCTAACATTTTGCGGTTATGATATCTGCTAGAACGAAGTTTCAGATTTCAACAAGACATTTTGAAAGTGAACACTAATTTTCTAACTCTGCAATTTACCGTCCATACCCAGTCTAATATCTGTGACGGGGCAAGGCTTCTAAATCCTTTTTGTCATGACATCTACCAGCATATACAGTCGGGTCTCAACCAAATTAGTGAAAGTAAACAGGAAAAAGTTCCTAATTGTGTATTTGGGATGTTAACGGACAAGTCAACCCTTTTTGAGAAAATGAGGAAGGGAACTCCAAGTTTTTATTATTACGACACCTATCAAGAGTTTTTATCAGATCCCAGCTACATATAGTAGGAAGTAACATTTATTTCCTTAATTATGCTTTAGGGGGTACTGTCCCAATTCCCTCTGAAGGGTCGCCAAATTCTTGTTATCAGGACTGCTATCATAGGTCGATGGTCAGTTTTCAGTAAAACTATGAACAATAAGAACTAAATCCCTGTCAATGCCTTTTGGGGACAAGGACTTGGTTGAACCTCTGTGGAGGAGAGTTTCATGGACCCGCTAAATACTTGTCAATAAATAATCTCCAAAAAAAGTTGCCAAATATCTGCAGAACCTAGCCAAAATAATGTTTGGTGGTCTCGGTAAGCTTTTTTTTTGTCAGTAACCGATTTGAACTTCTTTTGGGAAGAGGAAGGATAAGTGAACAATAAACTTAAGATAGGAAGAACCCATAGTTCTTGTCATTGCAGTATTTTCCAATGCTTGCCAAAAGGACATCTACCAGACAAGACATCTATCCCAGTCCAGTTTTTGTGAAATAAATGGGGTCTCTAAGTTTTTTTCATCAGGATATCTTTAAGGAGAGGTTGTTGCATCTATACCAAATCTGGTAAAAAGCAAGAGTTAATGACCTAGCTGTGCTTTTGAGGTATGTATCTAATATGACGTTTGCGGGGAAGGGGTTCCTCCTTCAGGTGCATGAACGCTTTATCAGCAATTGCAAATGCATTGATTGATGTCGATGCTTCTGTTCTTATAAGGCGCACTTTTAATTCCTTCATCAACTCCATTGTGTTACTCCAAGCTTTAAGAAGCGGATTCAATCCTTTAATTGTAATTTAAGGATTGAATAATAATTATTAGACTACTAAGAAATATGCACTATAGTCTTATTATTCTAAAATTTCTCAAACCAGCAGCAGTCTTCTTGTTGCCCATAAAAGATAAATTTCCTGTTTGTAAAGGAGCAAAGCTCCTTAATCCATCCGCCTGTTTAACAACTATGTTTTGGAGACACATGTGAAATGTCCCACATCTTATGTTCTTCATGGCATCAAAACATCTTGTTTCAGATGACGATGATAACCTTGACATCCTATGGCATCGAAGTCAGTTCAGAACAGTCAGAAATTATATTTTTATTAGCAAGACTATTATTTATCACAGGCTATATTCCTTGGTACCTCCGTTATTACAACCGTAGGCCGTATATCGTATCTGGGCCCAGTATTAGCACCTCTATCTGCAACTCTTCCAGCCTCGCCGGATGACCAGATGAGAATCGTCGTTTCAACCGTTTTCACCGAGACAGTCTTTAAAACACTTTTGTGCTGCCTCATATCCTATGTCTCACGCTACTCTGGAAGATTTTAACTAAAACTGATAGAGGAAAATCCGTTCCATCTCTTTCCATTTCTCAAAATATTTACTCCGCGTGCCAATATGGACACGAAACTCAGAATTAGCTAATAAATTTAGCATCGCATATCCAGAAATCGCAGTATTAAAGGTTTGAAATAAAAGTAAAATAATGAACAGAAAAAAAAGAATAAATAAATAAAAAAGCAGATAAATTGTTGTTACTATTCCTGTTTTACTTATAATAGAGTTGTTGTCATTTTTTTCTATTGTCATAAACGGCACATTTACATGTTGTTGTCAATGTTTAGTAAACGTCTTTTTTTTTACCTTTATTGCTCCGTCTTTTGATGTTATGATTTGCAGGATTTCTAATAGATAATAATAATACAAATTAGAACCAGTACGAAGTAAGCATTCTTGTTCTACTGGTGCCGCTTCGGATCCTGGACTTTATTCTTACTGTACGGGAAGAGTTGTGAGGTTAAATTCAGTTAATCAGTATATTTGGTGGAACAGGCTGCTGGGTGTCACTCAAGATTTAGTGAAAAGATACAATAAACTCCCAGAAAATGCCTTTTGGCTCAAACCTGATTCAACCTCCGTAGAGAAGGGACCGTATCAAACAAACTTGTTGAGAGATCTGCGATGATTGTCTTCAGAAAATTCCTTGTTATGTTCTTACATTTTGTTTAATGGGAGGTGAATATTTGTGATCTGGTTATACCATTTGGAGATTTTGGACTAGCATAAACTTAGTTAGAGGGGAACTAAGATCTAATCATCAGAGGCTCTACAAAAAGTGGTTTGGGATCTTACGTAATATTATTCAGAAGCAAAGGTTATGGTCCCAGTTTTGCATTTCTAGCTTCTAGGATCGATTCGACCTTGAGCAGAGCGAAGTAAGAGAACATGCAGGTTCCTCCTCTTGAAACATATTTGCATATATCGCTTCACAACTGGTGCTCACGGTTTGCGGTTGAATTAAATTTTCACGGAACCTTGACATCGGAAATCTAGTTAAAATCTGTATTTAGTTTAGTCGACTGCCTTCATGCAGCGAACTGCATCCACAACTTGAGTTAATCTAACCTGAAAATTTTAAAAAGGGAATCAAGCTGCATTACAATAACTTAAATAATTGTGGCGGTTCTTTTCTTGATGTGTTTCTTTCTTCATCTTACTTGGCGAATAAATTACAATTTATTATTTTTCCAGGTATTAAACCTTTCCTCTACTGGAATTTCAAAAATTCCCGATGGCCTCTTTCACGCTCTTCCAAAGCTATCAGCATTGATTATGTCAAATAACAAGTTTACCACGGCACCTCAAGAGCTAGAGAATGCCAAGGCGCTCGAATTTCTCAACTTTAACAATAATCCCATCATTAACCTTCAAAGGGGAGACTTTAAGGGCCTTGAGAGGCTAAGAGAATTGAATATAAGTGCTATGAATGAGTTAACATCAATTGAAGGTGAAGCTTTTGGGTCCCTCAGATCTCTTGAAGTTCTTCGATGTTCTTTTAACCCGAATTTATCTTTTATAGCCTCTGATGCATTCTTTGGTATAGCGAACGATAAAAACGAAGTTAAGTTGAGAGAGGTAAGTGGATATTTGAATAATAGTTCAAAGCAAGGTCTCAAAGCATCTTCTTTTTGGTTTTGAAGTATGTAGTTTGATAGTCGGGGTGCAATGCTCCTTAAATGTTAAATAGATAGAAACAATTAATAGCTTGAAACATTCAAGTTAGTTAAGTGCATTTATCTTGATAGAGCATCATTGTTCTAATTATCCGCTTTAATAATGAACTTTCTTATGCTCTGAATTTTTATCACTTAAAATTATTAAGAAATAAAAACAAACCAAAGAAACTATGATAATTTCATTTCATTTCGAAAGTATATTTTAGCAGAGTTGGAATAGGCGAGACCGCGATATATATAGGGAGAGAAAATCATTTTTATTAAAGACTAACATTCACAAAAAAAATCATATCAAACAGACCTACCACGTGAAAATCTATACAGATTTGTTTGTGCCAGGACTCGATATTTGACTCACTTACTACATATATATTGAAAAAAAAAAGAAAAAGAAAAATTCAATCATATAAATAAATAAAAATAAACCTCATGGGAACCACGAACCAATACTTGCAGAAGACAGAAGACAGAATCAGCCCCCCCCCCACCCATCCTTATTCATTAAGAAATTTTTTACCTTACTTTTAAAAGAGGACATACTCTCAGCCATCCTAGTGCTTTCCGGAAGACTGTTCCATACCGAAACACCCTCATGCCTAAATACAAAACTAGACCTAGCAGTTTGTCGTCTCTCTTGTACTAGGTCCGCGGAATTCCTTGTATCATAAGAATGGTTCGCAGAATTTGATGATAAAACTTCACAAAAATAATTAGGTGCTAATTTATTTAAACACTGATACACGAAAATACCGGTCTGATAATCCCTCTACTGCCCAACATTTAAAATATTAAAATAGAGATAACAATCCGTTCTACATTCAAATTTTCAAAATCACCGAGCAGGCGCAGCGCTTTATTTTGTACAATTTGTATCCATTTAAAATTTACAATAAAATTACTAGCCCAAACAGAACAACCGTATACAATGTAAGGATGAATAAGTGAATTATATAAAATTTTCAAAACTGAGACAGGAAAAACATGTTTAAATCTACTAATCAGCCCTTAGCCTTGCGCAACTTTAACCGATACAATTTCACTATGTTTTTTCCAATTTAAATTACAATCAATCTGAAAACCAAAATACCTTGTATCAAATATCTGCTTAATCTCCGTACCATTAAAATTAACTAAACCGAAAACATTATCAATAACTCTAGTACGACTAAAAATCATGCAAATAGTTTTACTTGCATTCACTGCTAAGCTACCAAGACTAATAAAATCATGCAGGTTAAGTAGCTCTTCATTTGCTTTTGAAACAAGCTCAGCCAAAGCCTTTCCAGCAATCGTTATAGCTGTCATCCGCAAAGGATGTTATGGCGGCATCAGGAATGTAGAACCGTAATGGGTCGACGAATATTAAATATAAAAGCGGACCTAACACAGGACCTTGCGGTACTCCCATAGCACTGGACGAGGTGAAGTGACAATATCCCCCACTACTACACGCATTGATCTACTATACAAATACGAACGAAAGCAATCAATCCAATTTATTTTTATCCCTAAATGTGACATCCTATCTAACAACAGCTCAAAATCAACAGTATCAAAAGGTTTCTTAAAATCAATAAAAATAGTTAAAGGAGTAGAGCCGCTCTCGAATACATTGTTTAAAACATCAAGAAGATGGTGCACTGCATGACTAGTAGAATGAGATTTTCGGAATCCAAATTGCGTGTCACATAAAAACCCAAGAGAATTAAGATGGGAATAGAGTTTCTTATGAACAACCTTTTCAAATATTTTTGAGAACAGTGGCAGAATCGATTTAGGTCTCCCGTTTGACATTTCTCTTTTGTCGCCACCTTTATGTAAAGGTATAATTTTTGCTTGTTTTAAAGCATCTGGGACTCTAAAACTTTTTTACTATTTATCATGGTACGATTTCCAATTTAAAATGGAAATAAATTGTTTCTTCTCTTTGATTTACTTGTATCCTCTAGTAGCCTAGTGGATTGATCTCTCCTTAACAATATGGGGCTCGGGATTTTATGGCATCTGCCACAAGGTTTGGCGACAGACTTGCTGCCTGTTGGTGTAAAAAAAACGAGGGAAACATCGCCAGCTGTCGATCCCCTTGCGCCTCATCAGTGGCTCTGGATCATTTTTTATTATTTTTTTTTGTGAATCATGTGGTATAATCTGGGTCGTATTCAAGAATGGATCGTGAAATAAAAAGAACATTACCGTTCTCTACCAAGCCAATTGTTTTTTATCTGTTATTTACTAAGTATTTTGTGCGTGATGGTATTTTAAAATTTTTCAGTGGCTAGTTTTCCTGCGCTACCTATCCAATATTTTTTTCGAATTTCCTTATTGTATTTTTCTGTTCTGTTTTCTTGAGTCTATGCCTAACTACTCTTTGCTTCTGTCTGTATTGGCTTTATTTTGCATAGAGTTGTTTTTGAATATAACGGCTATATAATAGCCATTTTATAATAAAATGATATAAATAGCCTTGATGAAGTTATAAAATCTGACTTTTAGTGAACTTGACTTCAAGTTTTTTAGAATAAGGCCACCATGAGAGAGAATGAAAACGTGGCACCCATGCTGACTAGAGTTAACTGACTAGAACATGCTGACTAGAGGCAGGCTGCTACCAAAAACCGAAAATTTCTAATTCAGGATTAATGAATTAATGTTTAAAAGAATTAATGTTTATACGGCTTTTTTCAACATGATATTAAAGAAATCCCTTTTTGGTGATTCCTTAAAATGTTGGTTAGATAAACAATCACATAAACTAAGTATTATTTATATTATTGCCCTGCCCCTATGTAATTATCATTAAATAATAAACGATGAATAAGCAACGCAGAAATTTCTTAGAGAAAACAGGGTGTTCATTCTGATTGTCATTTGCCAACAATCCTTTGGAAAGAATACCCTGAATTCTCGGGGTTTGATTATGTGTTTAAGCGAGGAAAATATACTTCAGTACATTTCGTAGATGTTAATCTTATGTAAGATGTCAATCCTAAACCGAGCAGAACAATGGCTGTTCCTTTTAAGTTTTAATATCTCTGCTTACTTTTTTTTGTTAACAAGTTTCAAAAAACTCTTTTCTAATCACCGTAAAAAGCAAAATTTTTATGTATTTAAAAAATAAAGCCTATTATTCCATTTTCAAAAAGCTGTTAATCATGATCCAGGGATTGAATTGTCAATTCATATAAAGCTCTGTGGGAATTATCAATCAGTAACATATACATGTGAGTTCCTATCACTTTACAAACAAGACTTGAAAGTCCGAATGCATTGAATTCCTGTGAGTAGGTAGTCCATGACCCTAAAGCAATAGCACTCTTCACAAAATTCAATGCAAATTTTGAAGTTATTTCACTACTGATAAATGAAGAATCCGAATACTTGCGAGATCCAGTGGCAATATGACGTTTTTGGTGATTAAATGAGGAACAAGAAGTTTGATTTTGTTTCCATTAACACTCGTTTTTTTCTCCGCTGCCGAAGAAATGGACCTCATAACCTGTTGTGTTCAAACGCGAAGTATTGTAGAAGTGTTGCATCTAGTAGGACGGACTAAGCAAGGGCGACAGAGGCGAATTAAGGCATAGTCTGCTAAGTAAATAAGTAGTCCGCTAAGTAAGTATGGCATAGGACTAAGGTATAGTCTAGCAGGACCGGACTAAGGCATAGGCAACCTAGGCACATGCCTAAGGCCTTCTAGTTTTTGGAGCTCCAAAAATTAGGTTTT
Organism: Artemia sp. Kazakhstan ARC1039; assembly: GCA_029168905.1. Classification (NCBI taxonomy): domain Eukaryota; kingdom Metazoa; phylum Arthropoda; class Branchiopoda; order Anostraca; family Artemiidae; genus Artemia; species Artemia sp. Kazakhstan ARC1039. The sequence continues at coordinate 135,222 of JAQQPU010000110.1, read as the reverse complement.
TTTAATTTTTACAGTTTATTTTTATTTAACAGAAAAACATGATGTTCGTAGTTATTTTGCGTTGGAAGCACTGACGTGTCCTCTTTACAAGGACAGACTATACAGACAAAGATTGCCTGGAGTAAACTGGGTGTTGTCAACCCCCAGGATAAATAATTACCCCAACAGTTGTTTTAAAACTTAATTTACACTAAAATGACTTAACCCAGGAATATATGCGTCATAGTTTTGTAAAAGTGAGTTTTCCAATGTATAGTTTTTTCTGATTTTTTTTTTAATCATAAAATGTGGTTCTTATTATTTGTCATCAACTGCACAAAAAATTACGTTTCTTTTATGAGTGTTTACATTACTTTTCATAATATTCTCATATATAACATAAAATACCGCAGATTGTGATTTTGTTTGTCATTGTGATATTGTGTGTTATTGTGATAGTGTATGATATCTGGATATTTGTTTGTAATGTTAAAATGAGTTCCAGAAAATGTTAAAGTGAAAAAAAAAACGAAAAGCAGATTGAGAAAAAGTGGCAAAACAAATAAAAAGATCTTTGGGCAAATTTTTAACTGTAGATGGATAACTCTAGATGGAGATGTGAAGACAGTTCTTCTCTATGGTATCAAATCCTGGCCCATCAAAACAGCTCAGGGGTGCGCATTGGAATTTTTCGACCACCGTTGCTTGCGTTCAATATTGCGCATCCGGTTCTCAGACCAAATTTTGAACTACGAAATCCACCGACGTTGTTAAAAGATCGACAGAATTTCAGGCATCATCAAGATCCGCCGGCTCCGCTGGCTTGGACACGCTTTACGGTCTCTGACGATTGCCTTATTTAACAAATACTGCTCGCTGAACCCCTACTAACATGATGTAGAAGACAAGGAGGAAAGTTAAAAAAAATGTTCGAGGCTAGTTAAACAAGATCTGGAGCCAGCTGGAGGTTTTCGCAAATTGGGCCACAGATGAGACAATTGCTGACTGAGGTTTGCCAAAGAGTTGGCACAAGATCGGTCACCGTGAGAGACCACCATTCAAAAGCCTTGTTTAGATGCCGGACGAGTTGGAAACGCATGGTCTTGCTGCAAGTACAAGTAAAGCCGCATCAACATTTGGCGTTTTCTGGAAATGTGGGACGGAGAACTGGGTTGTGTAGACTACTACTGCCGTTCTATTTTTCCGTTTCTGTGTACGGCACAAAAAGATGCCGAAAATGGGCCGGCATGCCAAAAATCAGGAAGTGAAGATGGGTTATTCCTTTTTATGGGAGCCTAGTATTTATTCCCACAAAGAAAACCTGTGGAGATTAATGTCAGGGTGCAGTATTTGAGAGACTACTATAACAGAATAAAGCCCCCAAAAAGCGACCCCCCCCAGAAATTTTGAAGAGAATAATGTTCGTGTGCCAAAACTAGTGAATTTTTACAACCATAATTCAAACATACCCCTTATGCCATCTGAACCATCTTACTGAGGAAGTTGTGTATTCTGATAATTTAGCACAAATTAAGAGCTCATTACCTATAAGTGATTTGTACCAGTACGAATATTGAGGAATATTTTGTAGCTAGGTTGTCTAGGGATGATATTTAATGGGCGATTTCTTGTATAGGTCATTTTTTGCCGCTTGGTGAAAGAAAGAGATGTTTAGGAAAGGGTTAGAACAAATAATTGTCCTTACAACTGTCTAATGTTTAGAGAATGGAATGAAAATGTGTGTTATTTTCCAGAAAGGGATGGGGGGGGGTTAAGGGATTTGAGAAATAATTGTTTTAGAGAGGATGAGGGGGGAAGAGTTGTCGGTGCACACATTTTTGAAGAATGGTAATTTAGTGAGTATTAGGAATCTGACGCGGTTTGTTCGAATGGGCACGACCCAATGGGAGGGTGTTCGGTACTCGTGCATAATAACGACACTTCTATATGCTCATGAAAAACCAAACCCGCCAGACGGGTTATTTTCAATAGACCGCTATTGAGAAATGGAATGCAAAGCGTAGTTTTCATTGCGTTTACGATATTTAAACAGTTGTTTTTTGGGGTCTAGAGGAGGGGGAGATGGTACCTAGATTTTTTTTTTTTATTCCAATATTCACGGCGCCAGGTACTTCAAAGCATCTGATATGCCGCTATTCATTTACCTCTTTCAATGGCCTCGAGGTTTTAAATGCCTATTGAACCTTCTTTTGAAGGTGTCAACGGAGGGATTTGCAGGGATAATATCCCCGGGAAGATCGTTCCCGATAGAAGTGCAACGCCGGATGAAGCTGTTCCTCAAGTACTTGGTTTTCGGCGTATCCTCCTTTAGATAAATGGACCGAGCTGTGTGCCTTTGTGTCTGCCTTGTCGGCTGGACAAAAGGGGGAAGAATTCGAGAGAGCTCGTCGGAGGGAGGCGAATTCATGTACTTGTAGAAAACAGCCATCGACGCTACATCAAACCTTTCATTTAGAGGCTGGAGTATTTCTTGTGTAGAGGCGCAGCCCGCCCTATTTGCCCTATTCTGGATCTTCTGAAGTGGTGCCAACAGCGTTTTCGGAGCACCAGCAAATAGCGGGCATCGAGGTTAGGTCAGGTTACGTATTTAATATATGCTATACTTTACCCCCCCCCCCTAATGTACAAATATATATCCCAAATTTGTTTCTAAACTACTATATCAACGTCCTATTTTATTTCATTAGTATTAACCTAAGTTGACTTCTTTAGAAGTGTCGTTATAATGCACCAGTACCGGGTGTTCTTTGATGATTATGTTTATGTAATTTTTTTTCTTTTAATTGGTATTGCACGTTGTTTTCATTTTTTTAATTGATTCTTTTAATTATTTTTGTATATTGTTTTCTTTTTGTCTTTTGTTCTTTGTGACCATGGCTGTGCGGAGCTTTTTGTGTCAAATAGACATACACATAATGTGTACATATGAGAAGTCATCATAAGTATATCACACGGCTCTGTTTTGATTTTTTGAATTTGTTGCGATTTTTACCAGTGCAGACTTCTACATGCATTCCAGATTTCCGTCCCAGTTTTCCAGAAAACGCCGAATGTAAACGCGGCTTAAGTAATTACAACAGTTGTCATCATTTTCACAAATTCCACCTGCTTAAACTCTAGAAACATCATTTGTGTCCGAAACTACTCTGTAAATTGACCAGATGGAAAAAGGATGCAATTTCGTTTTTGAAGATGAAACAAAAGGAGGAAACATAGATCTAGGATCGTCGGAAAATAATAATTAAATTGAGAGTTTTGTAAACGATATTGCATCATGGCAAAAATACGTAATAGACGTCATGCGAGAGTGTTATATAAGAAAATCCTCCAAAATCAATAAATGGATCCTTGGAATCATTTGTATTCTACGAAAGGTCGAAACAAATCACAAGAAAACTAACTATTGTCTCCGTCTTCAGAATAATTATTAGTGGGGAACAAATTAAAAGAGATTGATTGGTTTACACTGAAAGGTAATGTGCTAAAATCCAGGACCCATGCAAGAAGTAATAATGTTAACATCAGATAAAAATCTGTTAGTCTGCAATGATAAGTGATTGAATGAACATGGATGCTAAGATTACTTCCGTTTTTTTGGGTTAAGGAGGAATAAAAGTACCTATGTTGGGTTAGGTCACGTATTCAATATATGCTATGCTTTACTCACAGCCCTTCCCCCCCTATTGTGAAAATATATAGCCCAATTTTGTTCATAAACTATTATATTTTCATCATATTTTTTTATTTCATTAGCATTAACCAAACTTTACTTCGTCATGTGTCCTGCACAATACCCAATTTTAGCACAATACCCACTAAAATTATGGACATTTACCTTGACGTTTGGAGACAACCACTGAATTATATTATATACTTCATGATTTGATTTACCAACCCAATAATATTCTTTGGTAACAGCCTCGGGTAATTCTCCATTTGTATCCACAACCGTAATATATTCATAGCCAAAAGCTTGACCTCGGAATTTCCTTAAGAAACTTCAGACATGAGCATAATTTATAAGTAAGTAAGTAACAAACTCTTTCTTGAATTCACCTCATGGATATACAATACAGAAATTCAATTCAGGAAATTATGAAAAAAATTGAGCAAATTCTTAATTAACATTCATTATCGATTGAACTCGCTTCCTAGACAGACAATACAGCAATTTCTCAAAATCTAAGTATAAATGTGATTAAATTCTATATCAACATCCATTTCTCGGATACATAGGAAAAAGTTAACAAAATGTAAGTATTAAAGTGAATAAATTTTATTTATAAACATCTTTCGTCAGATACATCGGATAAAATTGACAGAATCTTAATGTCAGAGTGAATAATTTTTTTTATAATTTTATTTACAAATTCTTAATTAACATTCATTATCGATTGAACTCGCTTCCTAGACAGACAATACAGCAATTTCTCAAAATCTAAGTATAAGTGTGATTAAATTCTATATCAACATCCATTTCTCGGATACATAGGAAAAAGTTAACAAAATGTAAGTATTAAAGTGAATAAATTTTATTTATAAACATCTTTCGTCAGATACATCGGATAAAATTGACAGAATCTTAATGTCAGAGTGAATAATTTTTTTTATCCACATCCTTTGACAGATACATCAAATAAAATATGCACGTAATAAAATATGCTAAGTCGACATAGCTTTATTTCATTTTTTAAGGTTAATTTAGACGAGGTTACGTGCGCGCACGTAACCTCGTCTAAATTAACCTTAAAGAATGAAATAAAGCTATGTCGACTTTGCATATTTTATTCAACATATCCGACAAAGGATGCTGAAAAAGCATTTATTCACTCTGATATTTAGATTTTGTTACTTATAATTGTTGTAACTGATAAAAGATGTTGATAAAAAATAAATTATTTACTCTGATACTCAGATTTTGTCAATTTTATCTCATGTACCCGAGAAAAGGGATGCTGATATAGAATTTAATCAATCTCATACTTGGATTTTGTCAATTTCATTCCCATGTACCTGAGAAATGGATGTTGATATAGAATTTAATCAATCTGATACTTAGATTTTGTCAATTTTATCTGACATTTTATCCTATGTATCCGAGAAAAGGATGCTGATATAGAATTTAGTCACTCTGATGCTTAGATTTTGTCAATTTTATCCGACATATCTGATAAAGGATGTTGTTAAAGCATTTATTCATTCTGAAATTTAGATTTTGTCAATTTTATTTG
>JAQQPU010000110.1:118829-129981 GCA_029168905.1 Artemia sp. Kazakhstan ARC1039 | reverse complement strand
AAGCATTTATTCATTCTGAAATTTAGATTTTGTCAATTTTATTTGATGTATCTGACAAAGGATGTTGATAAAAAAAAATTATTCACTCTGACACTTAGATTCTGTCAATATTTATCCGATGTTTCTGACGAAAGATGTTGATAGATAAATTTTATTCACTCTAACACTTAGATTTTGTTAACTTCTTCCTATGTATCTGAGAAATGGATGTTGATATAGAATTTAATCACTCTTATACTTAGATTTTGAGAAATTGCTGTATTGTCTGTCTAGGAAGCGAGTTTAATCGATAATGAATGTTAATGAAGAATCTGTTCAATTTTTTTTTCATAATTTCCTGAATTTAATTTCTATATTGTGTATCCATCAGGTGAATTCAAGAAAGAGTTTGTTACTTACTTACTTACTTACTTACAATTTTTTCATAATGCCATAATGACGTATCCAACAACGGATGTTGATAAAGAATTTATTCATTCTGATACCTAGATTTTATCAATGTTATCCCATGTAGCTGAGAAGTGGATGTTGATATAGAATTTAATCAATCTGATACTTAGATCTTGTCAATTTTATCCGATATTTTATCCTATGTATCCGAGAAAAGGATGCTGATATAGAATTTAATCACTCTGATACTTAGATTTTATCAATTTTATCTGACATATCCGATAAAGGATGTTGGTAAAGCATTTATTCATTCTGAAATTTAGATTTTGTCAATTTTATTTGATATATCTGACAAAGGATGTTGATAAAAAAATTATTCACTCTGACACTTAGATTCTGTCAATTTTATTCGATGTATCTGACGAAAGATGTTGATAAATAAAATTTATTCACTCTAACACTTATATTTTGTCAACTTTTTCCTATGTATCCAAGAAATGGATGTTGATATAGAATTTAATCACTCTTATGCTTACATTCTGTGAAATTGCTGTATTGTCTGTCTAGGAAGCGACTTCAATCGATAATGAATGTTAATAAAGAATTTGTTCAATTTTTTTCATAATTTCCTGAATTAAATTTCTGTATTGTGTATCCAAGAGGTGAATTCAAGAAAGAGTTTGTTACTTACTTACTTACTTACTTAATATTTTTTCATAATGACATAATGACATATCCAACAACGGATGTTGATAAAGAATTTATTCATTCTGATACCTAGATTTTGTCAATGTTATCCCATGTACCTGAGAAATGAATGTTAATAAAGAATTTAATCAATCTGATACTTAGATTTTGTCAATTTTACCCGATATTTTATCCTATGTATTCGATAAAAGGATGCTGATATAGAATTTACTCACTCTGATACGTAGATTTTGTCAATTTTATCCGTCATATCTGATAAAGGATGTTGTTAAAGCATTTATTCATTCTGAAATTTAGATATTGTCAATTTTATCCCATGTATCCGAGAAAGGGATGTTGATATGGAATTCAATCACTCTGATACTTAGATTTTGTCAATTTTATTCGATGTATCTGGCAAAGGACGTAGATCAAAAAAATTATTCACTCTGATACTTAGAATTTGTCAATTTTATCCTATGTATCCGAGAAAAGGATGTTGCTATAGAATTTAGTCACTCTGATGCTTAGATCTTGTCAATTTTATCCGACATATCCGATTAAGGATGTTGTTAATGCATTTATTCAATCTGAAATTTTATTTTGTCCATTTTATTTGATATACCTGACAAAGGATGTTGATAAAAAAAATTATTCACTCTGACACTTAGATTCTGTCAATTTTATCCGATGTATCTGACGAAAGATGTTGATAAATAAAATTTATTCACTCTAACACTTAGTTTTTGTTAACTTTTTCCTATGTATCCGAGAAATGGATGTTGATATAGAATTTAATCACTCTTTTACTTAGATTTTGAGAAATTGCTGTATTGTCTGTCTAGGAAGCGAGTTCAATCGATAATGAATGTTAATAAAGAATTTGTTCAATTTTTTTTCATAATTTCCTGAATTGAATTTCTGTATTGTGTATCCATAAGATGAATTCAAGAAAGAGTTTGTTACTTACTTACTTGCTTACTTACAATTTTTTCATAATGCCATAGTGACATATCCAACAACGGATGTTGATAAAGAATTTATTCATTCTGATACCTAGATTTTGTCAATGTTATCCCATGTAGCTGAGAAATGGATGTTGATATAGAATTTAATCAATCTGATACTTAAATTTTGTGAATTTTATCCGATATTTTATCCTATGTATCCGAAAAAAGGTTGCTGATATAGAATTTACTCACTCTGATACTTAGATTTTATCAATTTTATCTGACATATCCGATAAAGGATGTTGTTAAACCATTTATTCATTCTGAAATTTAGATTTTGTCAATTTTATTTGATATATCTGACAAAGGATGTTGATAAAAAAAATTATTCACTCTGATACTTAGATTCTGTCAATTTTATTCGATGTATCTGACGAAAGATGTTGATAAATAAAATTTATTCACTTTAACACTTAGATTTTGTCAATTTTTTCCTATGTATCCGAGAAATGGATGTTGATATAGAATTTAATCACTCTTATGCTTACATTTTGTGAAATTGCTGTATTGGCTGTCTAGGAAGCGACTTCAATCAATAATGAATGTTAATAAAGTTTTGTTCAATTTTTTTTCATAATTTCCTGAATTAAATTTCTGTATTGTGTATCCAAGAGGTGTATTCAAGAAAGAGTTTGTTACTTACTTACTTACTTACTTACGTACTTACTTACTTACAATTTTGTCATAATGACATGTCCAACAACGGATGTTTATAAATAATTTATTCATTCTGATACCTAGATTTTGTCAATGTTATCCCATGTACCTGAGAAATGGATGTTGATATAGAATTCAATCAATCTGATACTTAGATTTTGTCAATTTTACCCGATATTTTATCCTATGTATCCGAGAAAAGGATGATGATATAGAATTTACTCACTCTGATACTTAGATTTTGTCAATTTTATCCGACATATCTGATAAAGGATGTTGTTAAAGCTTTTATTCATTCTGAAATTTAGATTTTTTCAATTTTATCCCATGTATCCAAGAAAGGGATGTTGATATGGAATTTAATCACTCTGATACTTAGATTTTGTCAATTTTATTCGATGTATCTGGCAAAGGATGTTGATAAAAAAATTATTCACTTTGATACTTAGAATTTGTCAATTTTATCCTATGTATCCGAGAAAAGGATGTTGTTATAGAATTCAGTCACTCTGATATTAGATCTTGTCAATTTTATCCGACATATCCGATAAACGATGTTGTTAAAGCATTTATTCATTCTGAAATTTAGATTTTGTCAATTTTATTTGATGTATCTTACAAAGGATGTTGATAAAAAAAATATTCACTCTGACACTTAGGTTCAGTCAATTCTATTCGATGTATCTGACAAAATATGTTGATAAATACAATTTATTCACTCTAGTACTTAGATTTTGTCAACTTTTTCCTATGTATCTGAGAAATAGATGTTGATATAGAATTTAATCGCTCTTATACTTAGATGTTGTGAAATTGCTGTATTGTTTGTCTAGGAAGCGACTTCAAACGATAATGAATATTAATAAAGAATTTGTTCAATTTTTTTTCATAATTTCCTGAATTAAAGTTCTGTATTGTGCATTCAAGAGGTGAATTCAAGAAAGAGTTTGTTACTTACTTACTTACTTACTTACCTAGAATTTTTTCATAATGACATAATGACATATCCAACAACGGATGTTGATAAAGAATTTATTCGTTCTGATTCCTAGATTTTGTCAATGTTATTCCATGTGTCTGACAATAGATGTATGCAAATTAATTTTCTTACATCTCCGATGTTTTAATAGACATTCTAAACGTTTGATATGATAGCTTACTCTAAAAATGATGAACACATAACAATATAATGCATAATATATTTTTAATGAAATAATGCTATGTAGAATATTAATACAAAAATATATTATGATACATTATTAATACCAATGATTAACTTTGGACATTTTGAATCTGTTCCATAAAATAGTTCACCATGTTCTCTCTTGATATTGTAGCTATTGTCTTCTCTTAGTTCGTAATCAGTAGAATAATCATTATTCCATTTAGAGTCACACACAGTTTTTACTGGTGTCTCATCAATAGGCTCAATATGCTTTTCGTCTTTGGTATTATTTGGTTCATTGACTGTTTGATCAATGGCAGTAACGTTTGCTGGTGCTTTGTTTTTCAACGACTCATCTTTATATTCCATAGTGATATTTTCTGACAATACCATTTTTATTTTTCTGGCAATTTTACTGTCTATTATCACATTGTTTTTACACAGGTAACAGTTTTGGCACGTAGACAAGATATGGTTTACGATATTAGTAGAAGAGTAGGCCTTTCTTTTATTGACCTTTCGTTGAATGCTAATACCCGAAAGCTGACGATTAGTTGTATTAGTAGGTAATGTGTTACCAGCAACAGTAGTCTGGAGTTGTCCTCTATCATCAACGATTATTTTTATGTTGGCATTCTCTTTGTGTACAATCATCTCTGGAGATCTCAATCTCACGTAACCACCAACATAAGATTTGAATTTTTTCGGTATTCCAAAGAAATTTAATTCCTTACTGTCATGACAATGAATGCATAAATTTCCAATAGTGCTACCACTTGTACTTGTTTCATAATTTAAATACTTGTCCTTGTTGGCATTCAATGCTACAATAACATTGTCACGTGAACACACTTTATTAAAATGCTCCATCTTCACTTTTTTTTAAGATATGACTTATGTGTTTATCATTCCACTGCGTAAAAAATACTGATTTAATACCTGCAATAGTCTAGGTAGTGTCGATAACCGGACATAGAATACCAGTGGGAAAACCACAGCGTGTCTCTGAGCAATCATAGAGTACAATTGTTAGAGCCGTAAGCATATTTTGTCATTTTAAGATACGTACAAAACAAAATTAATAAATAAAGTTGAATAATTTCGAATTAAAAAAAAAGTTTGTTTTTATGAAAAAAATATTGAATAAGAACCATCAGTACTCATCATTATGAGTATCCAAAACTGGACTTAAGATTCACATTTGAACCAGAGAATTGTATTTTCCATAATTTTCTTACAATAAACTAGAGTTTACGGCCAAAAACCCTTATTAGCTCAGATTTTACAGAAATAGTTTTATTTTTCGATCCATAACTGGACTTAAGTTTCACATTTGAACCAGAGAATTGTACTTTCCATAAATTTCTTACAAAAAAATAGAGTTTACGGTCAAAAACCCTTATTAGCTCAGAATTTACGGAAATAGTTTTATTTCTCGATCCAAAAATAGACGTAAGTTTCAGATTTGAACCAGAGAAATGTATTTTCCATAGTTTTCTTACAAAAAACTAGAGTTTACGGCCAAAAACCCTTATTAGCTTAGATTTTACAGAAATAGTTTATTTTTCGATCCATAACTGGACTTAATTTTCACCTATTAGCCAATGAATTTTATTTTCCATAATTTTCTTACAAAAAACTAGAGTTTACGGCCAAAAACCCTTGTTAGCTTAGATTTTACAGAAATAGTTTATTTTTCGATCCATAACTGGACTTAATTTTCACCTATGAGCCAATGAATTGTATTTTCCACAATTTTCTTACAAAAACTAGAGTTTACGGTCAAAAACCCTTTTTAGCTCAGATTTTACGGAAATAGTTTTATTTTTCGATCCAAAAATAGACTTAAGTTTCAGATTTGAACCCGAGAATTGTATTTTCCATAATTTTCTTACAAAAAACTAGATTTTACGGCAAAAAACCCTTATTAGCTCAGATTTTACAGAAATAGTTTATTTTTCGATCCATAACTGGACTTAATTTTCACCTATGAACCAATGAATTGTATTTTCCATAATTTTCTTACAAAAAAACTAGAGTTTATGGTCAAAAACCCTTTGTAGCTCAGATTTTATAGAAATAGTTTTATTTTTCGATCTAAAAATAGACTAAAGTTTCAGATTTGAACCAGAGAATTGTATTTTCCATAATTTTCTTACAAAAAACTAGAGTTTACGGTTAAAAACCCTTATTAGCTCAGATTTTACAGAAATAGTTTATTTTTCGATTCATAACTGGACTTAATTTTCACATATGAGCCAACGAATTCTATTTTCCATAATTTTCTTATAAAAAACTAGAGGTTTACGGTCAAAAACCCTTATTAGCTCAGATTTTTTCATAAAATATTTTTTCAAAGATTTCTTGTTAAAACATTTTATTTCAAGTCATCCATACGGGTTTTTCGCTAGCAACTCTTCCCTCCACTATCACACTATAAGTACTTTAAGAGGTCCTTCTGTCATCAACCAATCCCCCTTCCTCCAACTCCTCTTTTTTTCTCTACAACTGTTACCCCCTTTAGTAAATACACACGCGTACATAAAATGATCTTCTCATTGAGTTTGCTTAAAGCGCGGTGAGATGTAATCTCACGAAAAAAAAATACAATTTCAACTATTACCCACATTTGAAATTTATTCAGAATATTAATAGGGGGCACCCCCTTCCTCCAACTCCTCTTTTTTCTCTACAACAGTTACCCCCTTTAGTAAATACACACGCGTACATAAAATGATCTTCTCATTGAGTTTGCTTAAAGCGGAGTGAGATGTAATCTCACGAAAAAAACAGCTTTCTAATCAAAACAGCTGTTATGGGCATTTGGAATTTATCATAGCTCACATATTTACAGAAAAGTTCAATTTTATTTCAAGTCATCCACACGGGTTTTTTGCTAGCAACTCGGCCCACAGTACAGCACTATAAGTACTTAAGACACCCCGCTCCCATCACCCCATCCCTCCAAAAATATTTTATTCAGAGATTTCTTGTTAAAATTTTTTATTTCAAGTCATCCACACGGGTTTTTCGCTAGAAACTCTCCCCTCAACTATCACACTATAAGTACTCTAAGACACCCCGCTCCCATCACCCCACCACTTGTGTATTATACAGAACACATCGAAGCATTCGCAAATGCTAAACCCTTTTTTTCTCCACCTTAATAGGATCAAATTCGCAAATGCTAACTACCGACACATTCATATCAAATTATTCTTGGCTAAATGCAATTGTCCAAAAAATCAGAAACCACTCTTGATAGCACAGACTTCAAAGAAATGGAACAGTGGATAACGCTTGGGTGATAGACAGTTTTTCCTACAAAATCATTCCTAAATACGCAATTTGACAATCTCTAGTTTTCGATTTAAAAAAAAACATAATCTTGAGTATAGTTTCAAAACATGCTTGGCCTCTTTATAGGTAAAGGATTGGTCGCTTTTTGCAATGTGTAGGAGCCAGTGGGGAATCCCCGCTCGTTTGGAAAGGTACCAAGGAAAGGCAAGTAAATAGCATGTACTTTCAAAACGTGTTTTTAATCACGTGTGGAGGTCCCATAGAATAACATAGGAAGGAACATAGCGCTATAGAATAGCATGAGAGGGAACATAAACCCTTAGAATAGCATAGGAAGGAACATAATCCACCCAAATCCATAAGTACATGCTCTGGAAAGACGCCAAGGAACATAAGGCAAGCAAATCCATAAGTACATGCTCTGGAAAGGTGCCAAGGGACGTAAAGTAAGCAAATAGCACAGGAAGGAACATAAAGTACCCAAAGTATAACTGAGCACTCTACTTCTTTGACTGAATGTTATCAATAGTTAGGCTCTTATACTTTCGTTATTGACAAGGATCGTTATTTACTTACTTAATAAGGTTCGTTACATAATAATGATCGTTATTGACAAGGATCGTTATTACTAGGGGCTACTTAGTCACTAATTAGAACTTATATTTTCCTTATTATGTGTCAAAATCTATTGGTAGGCAGCCAATAATGGGGCAACAAACATTTTTCCATGGTTTTTCCTATTCTGCTCTCTTCCCTTTGGTTTCCTTATAATTACCTTATAGTCCCAAATTTCCGGGGGGGGGGGGATGTATGGCCTCTCCCCCCCCTCTTTCCGGTGCCTATGCCTGTATGTGACCAATAGGCAAATGACATAATTTATAACCCTTGCCCTGGGGGCTGTAGGGTACATAGCATCCCCGGACATATAGATATCAACGCTTTCAACTTCTTTGAGCAAATGGCTTATTCAAAATGTCGATCAGTGGTGATGGGGCACTTATAAAAAAGGAGAGAGGGCTGCCTACCCTCCGATCACTTTTTATTATCCCTCTCAACATACCCTTATAATTTCAACTTTATACCCTCAGCCGTTCACTAAAGATTAGCCTACTGATACACTTTTTTGACACTCAGTATGAACATAATCAGTTTTTTTACAACTGCTGCTACTAACAACTCACCAAAGTACCAAGCCTCCTGAGGCCATCACAGCTACGCACGCTCTTCCTCCATCCCAATCTACTCAGAGCCTCCCTCTTTACACCATCCAAGGAAGTTCCCATTTCCTTTAAATCTTTCTTTATGACATCTCCCCCCCCCCCGCCAAACGTGGACGACCGGCTTTCTGTTTAGCCCTAGACGGTTGGCCGAAAAAGACAATCTTCGGCAATCTGAAATCCCTCATCCGCATAACGTGCCCTAGCCATCCCAGTTTTTCTTTCATTATAGCCCTAGAAAGGGGGAGGGAACGACATTTTTCGTACAGCCTACAGTTTGAAATACGGTTAGTCAGCCGGGTACCCAGAACAATCTCTAGGCAATTTCTCTGGAAACATCTAGTAAACCTTTATCCGATTTTCGGAGCGCCCACGCTTCAGAGCCATATTTGACCACTGTCATCACTGTGCCTTCCAATATTCTAATTTTGTTTTGCAGAGTTATCTTCCTATTCTTCCAAACTTTATTTATTTGTGAAAAACAACCTGAGCCTTGGCTATTCTACTTTTAACCTCTTCACTGCTCCCACCGTCTTTACTAATAATGCTAACAAGGTAAGTGAAGCTGCCATCCTGACCATTCTTTTTGTTACTCAACGTCACCTTTTCATCTGCGCTTATTCCTAGCCTTAATGACTTAGTCTTCTTAACATTAATTTTTTAACCTATTCTAACACCCTGAATTCGCAAAACCTCTAAAAGTTCATTCATGTTGCTCAGACTTTCATCTAGGATACTTAAATCATGGGTGTAAAATAAATCCAGGAGAGTTTTTCCTCCCCGTTTGATTCCGTGTTCTCCCATTGCCTTTCGTGTGTTGCTTAAGACAAAGTCCATCAAAATGATCCATATAAAGGGGGATAGAACACAACCCTGCTTAATTCCTGATTTAATACAAAACCAACTACTAACCTCATTTCTTACCTTAACCGCAGCAGTGTTATTCTCCTACATAGCACTAATCACTCTCGTAAGTTACTGCAGTCGCAAGTAGTCGCAGTCACAGTCACATGTACCTGGAATTAGTAGTAGTCGAAGTTGCAAGTAGTCACAGTCACAAATACTAGTAGTCACAGTCACAATTAGTCACAGTCGCATGTGCAAGTAGTTGCAGTAGCAGTAGTAGTAGTAGCAATACGCCTTAAAGTTTTACGTTAATATTATTAGCCTTTCCTAAGGTAAAGCAAATACGGCCTATTGATAACATGGATGCACATAGCATCTTTGGATTTAGTCAACATACCCCTCAAAATTTCCTGATGTTTCACTTTAGTAACCTTAGTTGTTTCGTTCATACTTATGATTAAACATTTTCCCCTTCCCCAATGATAGATCCTGCATGTAAATCTCCATTGGAAAAAAATATATATGAAATTGGAGATTTTTGGATAGTGGTCGTTCTGTGTAAAACTGTTCATGATAGCTGTGCTTTACACTCACATCAATATTTTCAGCATTGATAGATTTAAATATGAACTAATTGATATATGTGATTCCACGTGCGGGGGGTAAGCCATCTCTCTCTTTTACGAAGGAAAATCTTTTGTTTGTCTTAGAATCATCTTCTTTCGCTTTTCTTTAGGTAATACCTTGCACTTCCCTCCTGAATAGAGACTGAAGAGTGAATGACTACCACGTGCCCTTTTTAAACCTTTTCCACTTTTCTTATATTTTAATTGTTCACCAATAGCTCTGGTATTCTCCCCTTTCTTCGGATTTGACACGTTTCTATGGATAACTCGAAATAGTTCATTCATACTGATAATATTCTTTGTAGAGAACAGTGACATAGAGATATTCCCTGGAATCAAAGAGGACCACAAGTTCCTCACTGGGGAATGGCCAATAATAGGGTCTTACCGTATATTTTTATATCATGAAATTAATGTATATATCACACACAGATTAATACGTAACCTAACCTAAATACGTATTACGTAATTAAATACGTAACCTAACCTAACCTAGGTACCTCCCCCCCCCTAAACCCCAAAAACCAATCGTTTAAATATTGTAAACTCAATCAGAAACCATGCTTTGCAATCATTTATCTCTTGCTAATAGCTGTTTGATGAATTCGTGTCTGGTTTCCTTGTACAGTCTATAGCGCTGGGTGAGGTATAATACACAAGTACCAGACACGTATAAAATGTTATCTAGTCAAAAGATACGTGTCTTACACCATCTTGAATATCAAGATGCCTTAAACCATAGCATCCATTAAATACGTAACCTAACCTAGGTAGCTTTTCCCCCCTAAACCCAAAAAAAACAATCGTTTAAATACTGTAAACTCAATCAGAAACCATGCTTTGTAATCATTTATCTCTTGCTAATAGCCGTGATGAATTCGTGTCTGGATTCCTTGTACAGTCTATAGCGCTGGGTGAGATATAATGCACAAGTACCAGACACGTATAAAATTTTAGCTAGTCAAAAGATACGTGTCTTACACCATCTTGAATATCAAGATGCCGTTTTTGTCAAAAATTGCCCTTTTTTAATATCATGTTTGTTACTTTCTAAAACTACGTATATATATATATAGCAATATTCTTTCAAATGAGCCCTTAAACATCACCCTATAATGTCTCAGTGCTCCAGTAGCGGCGACGAAAAAAAAGGAAAGAAAAAAGCAGAAGCATCACTAACTCCCATATGAGAGTTATTTTCCTCGTTGCTCAAGATGGGGGACTGTAATTCTGCTTAATGGGGTTTTGGGTCAT
>JAQQPU010000110.1:54595-95022 GCA_029168905.1 Artemia sp. Kazakhstan ARC1039 | reverse complement strand
TTTTTTAAGGGAAATTGCTAGGCTACCAGTCCCGTCCCTTTAAACATTTAAACAACTGTGTTTAAATCCGAATTATTAAAAAGAAGAATTAAACGATAAAATAAAACGACTCTATTCTATTTACATGCGAATTCGGTTTTCGGTATACGACTGAAACTAAGCAGTTCTAAAATCAACCATTTCTCTACTAAGAAGTCTGTAAATCCCAACGTATTTTTAGGACAATGGAAGTACAACGTAGACTGTCTCTGACTGAATTGAGCATTTGGAAACCGATTGAGGCCAAAATAAACGATTTAAATGACTTTCCAAAAAGTAGGGGCTAGATCCGAACGGTCAGACAAAAACAAATCAAACGCGAACATAAGCAGGTTTTTAAGGCGTGATTTGTTACCAGTTCGGCTCCTTTAAATCTGGTTTAATTTAAACGACTCTCTTGAAAATCGAAATCAGAAAATTAAAATTAAATGATAAAATAAAATGACTCTATTCTATTTACAAGCGAATTCGTTTTTTTTGGTATCTACAATTGAAGCTGAGTTTTGTCAGAATCAGCTATTTCTTTACCGAGAAGTTTGAAGATGCAAAAGTCTTTCCAGAAGAAGGAAATACAACTTAGACTGTCTCAGAAGTAAGCACCTGGGACCTCAATGAGGTCAAAATAAACGACTTATACGACTTCGCAAAAACCAGGGGGGTGAGTCATCCCCCACACCTCCCCTTAGAGCCACCCCTGAATCTATGACGTATCACGAGATCCAATTAACGGACAAGTATATTATTAGGGTTTTTATCTGGGACCATTATGGGGGTGCGTCGTTAGAAAAGTGACCATGATATTCGGAAAGAGCATAATAGGAGTCTATTGGCACTGCTTTTATTTCATTAGTATGTTGCCTTAAGAAGTGACTAACCACTAAATGTTTACCAAAGAAACAAAACCAAATTCTTGCTTCTGCAAGACTTATGTCGGTGAAGTTGGCCAATGGTTGCTGCGACACGCCAAATTGCTCAGGTAACGTAAATTTACTTTTATTTCACTACAAGTGGCTCGAAAAAGGTATCTAGTAAAGTAAAAAGGGTACTTGTTAATTAAACGAACCACTCTCAAGAATTACCCTTAGCTTAGATCTCAGAAAACTGGTTTCATAGTCACAAAGACAAGTGATGGGTGATAGAATGCATTGGAATTCTATAATTTGGGCTGTATATATGCATATTAGAGGGGGGGAGCTAGGTTATATTAGGGGTGCTATCAAAATACTTCGGGGGCCCCCCCCCCCCCCCCGCGCGCACATATAAAGCCTAAATTATATGATTATATAAACCAAAGGTTATATGGTATTCACGTCACGGTAAGACAGCAAACCTTATTGATTATGTTAAAGTAAACCGAAGACTGGCAGGATCAACACAAGATACTAGGGTATACAGGAGTGCTGTTATTGATGTTACAAGTAAAGGTCATCATCTAGTAGTGTCAAGGGTTAATTTAAAGCTGAAATATCGGAAGGGTAACTACCTCCCGGGAAGTTATGATGTTGGTAGACTCCAGGATGAGAATTTGAGAGAAACTTTCCAAGAGCAGTTGAATACTAAACTTTAGAGTTTAAAATTTGATAATGTGGAACATGGTTGGAATAATTTTAGAAAAATAATTTATGAAGTTGCTAAAGGTGTCTTAGGGAAGAAAGCTAGAACTGCAGCTAAGAATATTAATGAAAAAGCTTTATGTTTAATAGAAAGGAGAAAGGACTAGTGCAAGAATTGTCTGAGTGATAGATCATATGAAAACAAAAGGAATGTAAAGAAAGTGGATAAAGCATTAAAATATGAAATAAGGAGGTGTGAAGTGGAGGCCATGGATAAAATTATCGAGGATGTGGAAAATGCAGCTAGACGGCATAATAGTCAAATATTGTACTAGCATGTTAACAAATTGAGAGGGAGTAGTCAATCTGGACTTGACCCAGTTAAAGATAGGAATGGGGCCACAATTAGCGATAAGGAAAAAATTAAAGAGAGATGGGCCAAACATTTTGAGAATTTGCTTACTGATATAGAGTTGCAGGAAAAGAAATAGAGGAAAATGAAAAAGTTTGTGACACCTTGGATGTGAAGGAAGATTTGTTTTATCAGGAAGAATTAGCGACAGTACTAAAAGGATTAAAAAATAATAAGGCTCCAGGTGCTGATAGGGTGGTAAATGAGTTTCTTACATATGGTGGCTCTGAGGTTACAAATAAGCTACTGAAGATTATGAATATGATTTTTTAAAAAGGGGAAGTACCTAACGATTTTAGGAAAACCTTAATTAAGCCACTTTATAAGAAAGGTGATAAAAGTGACTGTGGTAATTATGGAGGCATTAGTCTGGTCTCTGTAGGTAGTAAATTACTTGTAATATGATGCTTTTTAGACTGAGAGGTTGCCGTAGACAACCGTTTTAAGAGAAGAACAGTGCGGTTTTAGAAAGGGTAGAGGATGTGTCGACCAAATTTTCACTCTTAGGCTAATAATTGAGAAGTGCCTGAGTTGTCAAACACCTTTGGTCCTCAGTTTTATAGATTATGAGCAAGCGTTCGATTATGTTGATAGAAGAGCTTTAGTAAAGGTTTTATCCTTGTATGGTATACCAGACAAATACATTAAAGTGATTAGTGCTATGTATGAGAATAACACTGCGGCGGTTAAGGTAGGAAATGAGGTTAGCAGCTGGTTTTGTATTAAATCAGGGGTTAAGTAGGGTTGTGTTCTATCCCCCTTTATATGGATTATTTTGATGGACTTTGTCTTAAGGTGCACAGGAAAGGATATGGGAGACCACGGAATCAAATGGGGAGGAAAATTCTCCTGAACTTAGATTATGCTGATGATTTAAGCATCCTAGATGAAAGTATGAGCAAAATGAATGAAGTTTTAGAGGATTTGCTAGTTCAGGGTGCTAGAATAGGTTTGAAAATTAATGTTAAGAAGACTAAGTCACTAAGGCTAGGAATAAGTGAAGATGAAAAGGTGATGTTGGGTACGGAAGAGATTGATCAGGTGGGCAGCTTCACTTACCTCGGTAGTATTATTAGTAAAGGTGGTGGGAGCAGTGAAGATGTTAAAAGTAGAATAGCCAAGGCTCAGGGTGTTTTTTTCACAGTTAAAAAAAGTTTGTAAAAATAGTAAGATAAGTCTGCAAACCAAGGTTAGAATATTAGAAGCTACAGTGATGACAGTGGTCAAATATGGCTCTGAAGCATGGGCGCTCAGAAAAGCGGATGAAGATTTGCTAAATGTTTTCCAGAGAAATTGCTTAAGGATTGTTTTGGGTACCCGGCTGACTGACCGTATTTCAAACAGTAGGCTATACAAAAAATATGGTTCAATACCGCTCTCCAGGGATATAATGAAAGAAAGGCTGTGGTGGCTAGGGCACGTTGTGCGGATGAAGGATGACAAATTGCCGAAGATTGTTCTTTTCGGCCAACCGTCTAGGGCTAAACGGAAACCAGGTCGTCCTCGTCTGGGGTGGGAGGACGTCATAAAGAAAGATTTAAAGGAAATGGAAACTTCGTTGGCGGGTGTAAAAAGGGAGGCTTTGAATAGATTGGGATGGAGGAGGAGCATCCGTAGCTGTGTTGGCCTCAGGCAGCTTGGTGCTGTGGTGAGTAGTTAGTAGTAGTAGTAAAGATTATATGAAGGTTATATTTCATTAGAAATAAATCAGTTCATTGTCAGAGTTCAAAGAGTGAAGAGCTAAACGAGTTTTTAATTGAATCAGATATAGTTCTGTCTGAAATTTGATGAATTTGCGTGAAAAACCAAGTTCATATTACAAACGTGAGTACTTTGGGGTGGCAAATTGGAACATTTTGTTGTTGAAGTTTGTCACCTGAAGTGTCCCTCCCCCCCTCACGACTGCAGATCGTAAAATGGCAAAATACAAACCGTTCGATCTTGACCTAGCTTCATTTCAGGGATACCCCTTATGGCCATCAGTGGTGATTAAAACCACCAAAGACCAGAAAAATGAAGCTAGATATCTAGTCTTTTGTCACGGTGCCCACTCTGAGCATAGTATAGCTGAAGCACATATCCGCAACTGGAATTATCTCTTTAAAGAAGATTGTACAAGAAAAGATAAAGATGTAAATAAGGCTTTTGAAGAGCAGCGGTTATTCCATGATATTTTCAAGACTCTGATTAAAACCTACTNGCAGCGGTTATTCCATGATATTTTCAAGACTCTGATTAAAACCTACTTTTTACTACCCACTACAACTAAAGCAAAATCCAGCCTAGCACCGTCAACTTCGACTTTTGCAGCAGCATCAACTTCAAAGGAAATTAAATAAAAAAACAAGTTTTTTTAACTGAAAGTAAGGAGCGACATTAAAACTTAATACGAACAGAAATTATTCCGTATATGAAACGGGCTGTCCCCTCCTCAACGCCTCACTCTTTTCGCTAGGGGTTTTTATTGTTTTGAAAAATGCAGTTGTGAGAAAGAGTCAAACTTTAGTGCAAAGACCGACGCGTTGAGGAGGGGACAGCCCCTTTTATATACGGAATAATTGCTGTTCGTTTTAAGTTTTAATTTCAGTAGAAACCCATCAGAAGGCACAAGAAGAGATTTAATGTCCTTGGTAAAAGCCGGGAAGAGATTTAATGTCCTTGGTAAAAACTTGGGACGAGATTTAATGTCCTTGGTAAAAGTGTTATTTCTAGACCAATCAGATGCCTAGAATCTCTGTACGTACGCGACCACACCTCTTTCATGACCTGTTTGATGGTTATATTGTTTGATGGTTATGCGGTTTGATGGTTATATGGTTTGATGTTGTTTCTTAGTTCTGTTTGTTGATGGTTATATGGTTTGATGGTTATATTGTTTGATGATTGTGTGATTTGATGTTGTTTCATAGTTCTGTTCTCTTTTTTGACCAACTTGTTTGATGTTTCTAAGCCTAATGAATCCGGACAGGAGTTTACATCATTGCCAGATAAGAACGCCTATGGTTATGGGGTTTGATGTTGTTTCTTAGTTCTGTTCTGTTCTGTTTGTTGATGGTTATGTGGTTTGATGTTTCATAGATGTTTCTAAGCCTAAGGAAACCGGACGGGAGTTTAATTCATTGCCAGATAAGAGCGTCTAACGGGAACAAAATCACGTGTCTCTTTCTAGGCCAATCATAGGAGTCGGAAAAACTAACGGAACAAGATCGCAGTGATTATAAGGAAGAACTTTTGCTATGGTTGTTATTAGCGTGAGAATAGAATTCAAGGAGTGAGAACAGTTTGACTTTATTCATTAAGATATATTAGTAAAAATGAGTGGAATGTTTACACTACATTATTAGAAATTGATAGTGGAGTTGGTAGCAGCAGCAATGATACAAGAGCGCCAAACATTGCCGTGAAAATCACGAGAGGATCACGGCTTTGTCTTGAATGGGATGAAGTATATGCAAGATATATGATATCTTAGAGCAAATTTAAAATGGAGGATCAAATATGCTTCGCTGCAAAAGTTGATATAGCACATGTGAATAGACTTCAAAGTGCTTTAAATGCAACATTGTAGCATATAGAGGACAATAAGTTATATCGCTAATTTTAACTGTGTAATATATGCTATTGTTGTAATTATACACGCTCAATAAAATTGTTTCGAAATTGAAAATGTTCCATTTCTTTTTGTTAGATTTTAGGTTATCGAATATTCTTGAAGCAGAATGAATCGTGGTTAGTCTAGATCAGCAGTGAGAGTAATAGGATTGAAAAATGAATAAATTTGAGAAAGAGAATTAGAGAGAATTAAAGAATTTACTAAATTTATTGATATATTAATTGAAACAAAGCAGAATAATATCGTGGATATACTTTTGAAAACGTTGCCATATATTCTATGTAGATGGCTCTCCCTTCGAAAGAGGTTATGTAACGTCACAGAGTTACTCCTCTCCCATTCCCCTCTGAATTTATCGAACAAGGATCAGTTTCTTTTTAGCTTTGAGAGAGTTGACAACGGAAACCAAAAAAAAAATGTTCTATACATGTCCACTATGTTTGTACACCCTTGGCAGTTGGTCATCATGCGAGAATTGTACAATTATTGATGAATATAATGAAAAATGCAAATTATGCAATCCCTATAAATTGCATAGGGGATATGCAGTACAAATTAAAGGTTGTAATTCATGTCTTGAAGAGATTTGTGACTTTCACCCCAGAGGACATCTATGCTCCAATTTCCACTATGACAAATGTGATCAGTGGGAGAATGCTTACCCAGGTATGATTGGAAAGAACCCCAAACGTGATTTTAGTTTATTTCTACGAGATTGGTATCGTCGTGGATTTAAATTATTTTGGGAGGAAGAATCAGGTCTACGATTCAACTGTTGGGGTAACAAGACAATTTGGTTTCTACGTCATCGTTGTGACGACAGTGCCTATTATGACTATAAACCTAGTGATTTTTATTTGGCAGTTACCGAATGTGATTTACCATTTGAAAACACTGTATGTGATATTGCTTCAAATAGACTGATTGAAACACGTGAATTTCACAACATGAATGCAAATAGTATCATTGACTATACAAAGAGATACGACAAGAGTGAAGTTACATTGTACTGTAGAAAATGTGACCCTGACTTTTCAGCCAATCAAGATCAATATACAGTGAATTCAAACGATCTACCAGCATTAGTGGTTCTCGACAGTTGCCTATACACTGAAGAAGAAGAAATCTAAAGTGAAGAATAAAGACATTGTTGTATACATTTTTCTTTATTAATAAACAAATTTGCATACATTTTTTAAGCACTTTACTCGTAGAGCACTGAAATCAATATTATACAGGTCTGAGAGGATATTTTCCACCATAAAGTCGTTCAGACGTGGATTGTCTACATAAATCTTGAAAAACTGCTTGTAAGTATAGCCGCGACATCTGAACACGAAGTTAGTAGCGCAGGGAAAACACAACTTTTAGTCGTCAGATCCTGCACTCTCTTCCGATTTTGAGTAATAGTTTTCCCACTGCTCTCAATATAGTTGCTGATGTGTTGAGTGTAGAATGTATAGGGTAGGCCAAGAGGATCAAAAAATTCAATCGTCTTCATTGTTTGAAAGATGCACAACCAAGGGCAGGTATTCACAGTCGCCGGACTGCCATTAACAATGATTAGGGTATTGTTGACACCTTGAATTTTTCCAAGGAAGTCTGAGGGCAGACAATAGGATCTGCATTTGGACATTTAGGGGTTCATATTAAATACATTGATTATACGACTGGTGTTCATGGTGCAAGGTCTAGTAGAACACTGCCTTCGGGAGTGATTTCCCAATAGGTTTCAAATTGATGTAGCGCAATTAGTGCAATACTCTCAGCTAATGGGTCGACAAATGTACACTCTAAACGCACACTCCCCGTTCGTACTATACTCATATCCTGGGTGCCAGATAGGTCTAGTACAATGATACCATGTGTTTTAGCGAACATTTCTTCGGTTATACCATTTTCAAATAGTTGTAAATCATGATCTAGGGTTTGCATGGTCAACTCATGCAAAGTCCTAGAGGATTTATCAGAAGATAGATTGTAGAGTGGGATTCCATTTACTTTGTAGACAAGAGATGAAAGCCCAAACATCTCAAATTTATGTGGCAGTCAGTTCACGATCCTATTGCACTAGCGCTTTTTATTAATGTCAATGCTAATTTTGACGGAATTTCGCCATTGATAAAGGATGAGTCGGTGAAGGTGCGTGAGCCTGTGGCAATATGACGTTGATTGGTGATTGTATGAGAAACAAGTAGTTTAATATTATTTCCACTAGCTCTCAGTTTTTCCACTACCAAAGCAACAGAACTCATAACCTGCTGCTTTCATACATGTAGTATTGCCGAGGTAAGGGAGAGAGTTACATCAGGATTGGTAGGAAGTTCCTTTCGTAAAATGAAATTGGATGGAGCAAGCGTCAATTTTATATCCACTTTAATATTGGATGGTAGCCATTGGGATATTTTAAATATTTCAAGATATATTTTTCCCACTAGATGTAATTCAGTAGTTGTAGTATTTTTAAGTGCATCTGTACTGTCAGTATTAGTAATATATTCATATCCATTGGAGGTTATTCTCAATTCCTTGTATGACTTGGGTGTCATCAGCATGAATTGCATATAGCTTGTATAATTCTAGAGTTTGTTGCTTGTGCTCACCAAAGTGTCATTTATGTAGACACTGATTTGACGAAATAAATTATGTAATATACAATTTTCATAGGATATTCCATCAGCATGAACTGGCAATTTATTGTCGGATTTCCGGACTTTCATTTGTAAATCTATAAATGTTGAACACATGTCCATAAAGTAGTCTGCATTGGAATAAATTTGAAAGTGGATATTATCGGAGAGGGGTTGTTGTGGGTAAAATTGTTCATAGTATTCATTTTTTACACTCACATCAACATTTTCTGCATTGAATAGATTTAAAGATGAAGTGATTGAAGGTTGGGAATCCTTATGCGGTAGATATGCCATTGTTTAGTCTATGAAAAGAAACCTAGTTTCGATCTAATAATTCTCTTTCTGGGGCTTCTTCTTCTACAGTTTACTCTATGTGTCATCTTTTTCCTTCCGTTCTTTGACAGGGGTGATTACTTTCGTTTCTGACGTAAGTAGAGACTGATGAGTGGTACACTCTTTCTCAACCTTTTTAAACACTTTTCATTTTGATAAGATTTTAATTGTTCACCAAGGGTTCGCGCACTGGACCTAAGATTTTCCGAAGCCCTTTTTTTTAATCCTTGTCAGAGCTCCAATTGTATAGTGTAGAGGATGCAAAATCTGTCGTAGCCGGTACAATATATTTTCTAGCCAAGGGTAGTGCAGAGCAAAAAAGCTTAGCAAACCAACTGCCAAGACCATAGCCAGACATTGATGAGCGATCTTTATAATAGTCCATTCCTTTGCCTTGTTGTCTTGGGCTAAGAGTATTAACATAGCAGTCAATATCAGGACAAATTAATACCACTTTTCTATTAGATATCTTGTTTGTTTTTTTGAACACCGACAACGATGGGAAGGACTTATTATCCTGAGAAATACTGACATGAAGAGACATAAATCAGAAAGTAATGTATTTGTTTTTTACTGACATTTGTAGTACAAGGCTTCTAGGAATATCATAATAAATGGCACTTCAATTTACTGGTGTGGGCACTATGGTTTATCATACACTGAAGGATAGATTTCAACTCGGCTCTATCTAAACTGTAAATTCAATGTTCAACTAAAACATAATCTGAAAAATAGGTTCTCAAAAAAACTGTCTGAGATTTGAGAAAGACTCACCTAAAACACGCAGAAGACTGCTAGTAGACTCTTCTAGACTGGCGAAGAACTGCAAATCCTAGCTACTATATTATCCAAATTTTTCTGAGGGTTACATTAAGGCGTTACTAAAGGTATTTCACCCGTATTCCTATTGGACCGAGGAATACATAAATCGACTACTTCAACTTTCACACAATTTATAGCTACGAGATTTACATCTTGGAATTTCTCCTGTCATACAAAGCATTACTTTTTTAAATTTATTGCTAACAACTTGTCACTTAGTTTCCAGATGGCTTATAATTTATCGCGATGAAACTTTGTTGCGGAACAATACAACTTGGTAACATTGGAACACCTAACCTAAACTTTGTTTCGGAACAATATAACTTAATCACATGAAAATATTTTGTATCTCCTGTGGCTATTTTTTTTTCTAATAAATTCTACTTTTTCTTGACAGTTTGGTGATTTAAGTTCTTAGAATTAAATTATATTGTTGATCGCCTGTCGCATAACATTTACTCACACTGATATTTATTGCATATTTTTGTGACACCTTGTCCTTCTGCTTCAGGATAGGTTTATTTATTGATACTAAATTTGCTGTGGGAAAGATTATACAAAGTTTGTTTAATCAAGATACATTTGTTTGCTACTTTTTAAATTGCACGACCAAGCCTTATGTGATGTCTGTGGCTTACCTGATTTTAGGTTAATACTTTAAGCGCTTCTATTTTACATGGGCAACTTTAACTTGGAAGGAAGGGAGGCTTACACCGTAATTTGAGGTTTTGAATTTTGATCCCGTTACATCCTATTAGTAATCTTACTAGGCATATTTTATATTGACAACACTACTCGATTGATACTTGTGTATTATTCAGAACAAAGTCGAGGAGTAAAGCTAGGTCAAGCCATAAGGTAATCTTGGGCACATATGAATCTATTTGTTTTAACTTTTTAGTATACCCCAATGCTAATGTATATTTTATATTTGCAACACTGTTCAAATGGTAGTTATATATTATACAGAACACAGCCGAGAAGTAAAGCTACTTCAAGTCCCATGATCACCTTTTCAACAGTAATTGTTTCCATAGATTGATACCATTGATGTTATTCCAAATTTATGATGTTACGTAAGAGTTATCACCCCCCCCCCCCCCTCGGACTGACCTTAACTGGTAAGCAGTTTAACCCTTTTTACCACCTTCATGCAATCCAATTAAAAATATTATCGAGCTCTGTTTCGATCCTATTATTCAATCACCGATTAAGATCATTCAGAGCAGAGTTATGCCAGTGGAATATCTTTTTCGCAAATGGAGTTATTTTTACGCAAATTATACAACTTTTTGATATCGAATACTGTATGCAATCATTAAACCTCCCGTTGAATGCTAATAGCCGAAAACTTGGCTGTTAACCAGCTAGACTGTTAACCTCAGGAACCCGTCTGGCATGTATTAAATCTGATTGCTATACCTATGATAATCAAGTTACCGTGCATTAAGTACCCTCTGTATCCTCTCTCTCTGATTGGTCCAGAAAATGGGCGTTGCCTCAGAAACCCGTCTGGTAAGTCATCTCCCTTCTGTTGTACTAGATACCTGTCCGTGGTAAGTCATGTACCGCTGAAACTGCACACATATTTATGCCTCTGGGCTTGTATGTTTCCTTGTAAGGTTGATACTGCATACACGGTTAATACTATTAAGCTTCGGTCTCTTTTGACTCTTTAAAAGTGAACTAGAACTTTTGATTTTCAATCAAATGAGCTATCTCTGTAGTTTATATGAGAATCCCTTCTATAAGAACCATATATATCCCCAGACTAACTTACAACGCCTGTCCCTGGGCCCTTGGGGGTTGTGTCGAGCCTGGAGCTTTAATATCTGATGGTTGAATTATTTTTAACAAAATGGTCAGCTCAAATTTTTGTCGGATGGGTTTATCCATCCGATACACCCAAAGGCGTGGAGGGCAGGAGGGGCTAGTTGCCCTCCGATCTTTTTTCACTCTGAGAAAATGAACTACAGCTTTTATTTTCCATTCAAATGAACCCTCTCTTAAGTTTATACGAGCATCCCTTTCAGAAGATCCACATACGGCCCCAGGACATGCCTTAAAATGCCTGCCAACGGGCCCTGGGGGCATGTGTCGACACCGGAGTTTTTGTTATCTGACCTTTGAACTATTTTGAAAAAAATGGCTCTCTCAAAGCTCTCATGGGTTTGAGGAAAATAGGGCGTGGAAAGGGGGCTAGTTGCCCTCCGATCTCTTTTCACTCTTAAAAAGTGAACGAGAACTTTCAATTTCCAATCATATGAGCCCTCCGAAGTTTATACGAGCATACCTTCCATAAGAACAATATATGCCCACAGAGCAATGCTTATAACATCTTCTCCGGGGTGGGTGCCGACACAGGAGTTTTTCTTATATGACCTTTGAACTATTTTTAACGAAATGGCCATACTTTAAGGAGTTTTTATTATATGATCTTTGAACTATTTTTAACAAAATGGCTACCTCAAATTTTTTATCAGATGTATTTGGGGAAAAAGGGCTTGGGGGGCCAGTTGCCCTCTGATCACTTTTGACTCTTAAAAATGGCACTAGAAATCTCGATTTCCAATCGAATGAGCCTTCTTTGAAGTTTATACGACGACCCCTTCTATATGAAGTGCCTCTGGGAAAAAATAAATGGAGTGTGTGTGTGTGGGGGGGGGTAGCTGCCCTCCAATCAATTTTGACTCTTAAAAAGTGAATTACAACTTTAAATTTCCAATCAAATGAGCCCTCTCGGAAGTTTTTACGAGCAGCCCTTCCATAACAACCATATATGCCCCAAGGGCATAATTTACAACGCCTACCCCCGGGCCCTGGGGGGGGGGGGCTGTGTCGACAGCGGAGTTTTTTCTTATCAGAACTTTGAACTATTTGTAAGAAAATGTCTATCCAAATATTTTTATCTGATGCATTTAGGGCGTGGAGGAGGGGGAGGGGGGGGCTAGTTGCCTTCCGATCTCTTTTGACTCTTAAATAGTGAAAAAGAACTTTCAATTTCCAATCAAATGAGTCCTCTCTGAAGTTTATACCAGCATCCCTTCCATAAGAACTATAATAATAATAATAATAATTTTATTATAAGCCAAAAAACAGGCCATACAGAACAGTATTCTTAATTACACTCCACAAGAAAAATAGCATAAATATCAAGTTTCACTCATTGATGTCAACGCTTCATTTACATATTTACATAACTGCCTGATTGACCTTTTTACAGTCGTTTTCAGGATCCCCGGGAACTCCAAGTTACCACCTTCAAAATACTTTTCCCTTAATTGAGAAAGTTGCTGGCACTCGGTGAGAATATGGGCGACATCCTCAATACCTTGGTTACATCTGGGGCAAGAGTAATCCGCATTTGCATCTGAGGGAAAGAGTGAAAAGAGATAAGAGTGAAAAGTGATCGGAGGGCAACTAGCCCCCCTTTCCACGCCCTATTTTCCTCAAACCCATGAGAACTTTGAGAGAGCCTTTTTTTTAAAAATAGTTCAAAGGTCAGATAACAAAAACTCCGGTGTCGACACATGCCCCCAGGGCCCGTTGGCAGGCATTTTCAGGCATATCCTGGGGCCGTATGTGGATCTTCTGAAAGGGATGCTCGTATAAACTTAAGGGAGAGTTCATTTGAATGGAAATTAAAAGCTGTAGTTCATTTTCTCAGAGCGAAAAAAGATCAGAGGGCAACTAGCCCCTCCCGCCCTCCACGCCTTTGGGTGTATCGGATGGATAAACCCATCCGATAAAAATTTGAGGTGACTATTTTGTTAAAAATAGTTCAACCATCAGATATTAAAGCTCCAGGCTCGACTCAACCCCCAAGGGCCCAGGGACAGGCGTTGTAAGTTAATAATTGTATAATTGTATAATTTATATTGTATAATTGTATAATTGTAAAAAGTTGTATAACTTGCGTAAAAATAACTCCATTTGCGAAAAAGATATTCCATTGGCATAACTCTGCTCTGAATGATCTTAATTTGTGATTGAATAATAGGGTCGAAACAGAGCTCGATAATATTTATAATTGTATTGCATGAAGGTGGTAAAAAGGGTTAAACTGCTTACCAGTTACGGTCAGTCCGAGGGGGGGGGGTGGTAACTCTTACGTAACATCATAAATTTAGAATAACATCAATGGTATCAATCTATGGAAACAATTACTGTTGAAAAGGTGATAATGGGACTTGACGTAGCTTTACTTCTTGGCTGTGTTCTGTATAATACATAACTACCATTTGAGCAGTGTTGCCAATATAAAATATACATTAGCATTGGGGTATGCTAAAAAGTTGAAACAAATAGATTCATATGTGCCAAGATTACCTTATGGCTTGACCTAGCTTTACTCCTCGACTTTGTTCTGAATAATACAGAAGTATCAATCGAGTAGTGTTGTCAATATAAAATATGCCTAGTAAGATTATTAGTAAGATGTAACGGGATCAAAATTCAAAACCTCAAATTACGGTGTAAGCCTCCCTTTCTTCCAAGTTAAAGTTGCCCATGTAAAATAGAAGCGCTTAAAGTGTTAACCTAAAATCAGGTAAGCCACAGACATCACATAAGGCTCGTGCAATTTAAAAAGTAGCAAACAAATTTATCTTGATTGAATAAACTTTGTATAATCTTTCCCACAGCAAATTTAGTATCAATAAATAAACCTATCCTGAAGCAGAAGGACAAGGTGTCACAAAAATATGCAATAAATATCAGTGTGAGTAAATGTTATGCGACAAGCGATCAACAATATCATTTACTCCTAAGAACTTAAATCACCAAACTGTCAAGAGAAAGTAGAATTTATTAGACAAAAAAATAGTCACAAGAGATACAAAGTATTTTCATGTGATTAAGTTATATTGTTCCGAAACAAAGTTTAGGTTAGGTGTTCCAATGTAACCATGTTGTATTGTTCCGCAACAAAGTTTCATCGCGATAAATTATAAGCCATCTGGAAACTAAGTGACAAGTTGTTAGCAATAAATTTAAAAAAGTAATGCTTTGTTTGACAGGAGAAATTCCAAGATATAAATCTCGTAGCTATAAATTGTGTGAAAGTTGAAGTAGTCGATTTATATATTCCTCGGTCCAATAGGAATACGGGTGAAATACCTTTAGTAACGCCTTAATTTAACCCTCGGAAAAATTTGGATAATATAGTAGCTAGGATTTGCAGTTCTTCGCCAGTCTAGAAGAGTCTATTAGCAGTCTTCTGCGTGTTTTAGGTGAGTCTTTCTCAGTCCTCAGACAGTTTTTTTGAGAACCTATTTTTCAGATTATGTTTTAGTTGAACATTGAATTTACAGTTTAGATAATGCCGAGTTGAAATCTATCCTTCAGTGTATGATAAACCATAGTGCCCACACCAGTAAATTGGAGTGCCATTTATTGTGATATTCCTAAAAGCCTTTTACTACAAATGTGAGTAAAAAAACAAATACATTACTTTCTTATTTATGTCTCTTCATGTCAGTATTTCTCAGGATAATGAGTCCTTCGTGCCTTCAACCGCTCCCTAAGGAATCTGAACCCTTATTATCTGATTTCGTACAGGTAATGAGTAGTAACCTAATAACGCGACGACCCTAGATGTTATGGCTATGCTTCATAGTGAGGTTCTTTAACAGTAGAATCGAGGAACAGTCGAATAGATTTTGTTTAGTAACAGCCATTGACAAATGCTCCACTCTTAACTCGTCCCTTGATTCCCCCAATAAACAAAATAAAATTCACCCCGTTAGTATGATGGATTTCAACCATCAAGGACCGCAACCACCAATGACCCTAACCAGCAAGGACCTCAACCACCAAGGGTCCCCTATTCCCAAACTCCAAGGGCTCCCCTCTATCTTTTTGGGCCAATCCCCTTCTTTTTTTACTTTTTTTTAAGTTTATTTTAACTTTTTTCTTAACATGTTTAATTTCTTTTAACTTGTTTTACATGTCTTAGTATGACATGAAATATATTTAAAGCCAATAAAATTCACATTTAATACAAAATACAAAATGGGAACGATATAGATATGTTAGTCGTGACTTTTAGAAAAATAGAAAAATAATGTTTGTAGTAGCACTTTTTTCATTTTTTTTATGGACTGAATTTCTTGGACTTGGAAAATTTCGCAACTTTTTTTTACGAATCTTAAAATGATATGAAACTTGCTTGCGGCTGTACCAGTCGTACTCTCTGCTTGCTCATAAACACGGCGCGGCTTTCCCAGTGGTACTCTATGGTCGCTTATCGACAGTACGCTTCTGTACCATCTGAGAACTAAAGTTACATCAATCAAAAACATAGCAAATTTTAACATGGATCAAAGTGTTGAGTTAAAAATATTTTTTTATTGTGAATGTGCTATTTGTAATGCCCACTATCATGACTTCATTAATTAATATGAGAGTAATGCAGCAAATTTAGAAATCATGGAAAATGAAATAGAAGAGGACAATCTGCAGTAAATGAGAAGAAGAATCTTTGATGAAATGGTGAGAGAAAGGGTAGGCTCATCAGTTTCTGCAGTGGAAGAGGGTGCCCAATATCACAAGAAACAATACAAACAAAGGACATCTTTTCCATTACAAGGAAGAGCACAAGGAAGCTCTCACAAAAGGATGTTCGATATGACAGAAAAGAAAGATTTAAAGAAGAGACATAGACAAGATAGATATCTCTCTTATTTTATGGAGCAGATTCAGAATGTCCAAAGTTGTTCAATGATATTAATAATGTATAATAACATAATTATATATCAATATTCTACATGTTATTATTTCATTAAAAATATATTATGCATTACCTTGTTATGTGTTCATTATTTTTAGAGTATGCTTGCATATCAAACGTTTAGAATGTCTATTAAAGAATTGGAGATTAAGAAAAGGAATTATCATACATCATATGTTGGATATATAGGTTAACATAGACAAAATCTAAGTGTCAGAATGAATAAATTCTTTATCAACATCTCTTGTCGGATAGCTCAGGATAAAATTGATATAATCTAAGTATCAGAGCGAATAGATTCTTTATCAGCATCCCTTACCGGATATGTCGGGTAACATTATCAAAACCTAAGTGTCAGACTGATTAAATTCTGTGTCAACATCTATTGTCAGATATACGGGATAACATTGTCAAAATCTAAGTATCAGAGTGAATAAATTTATTATCAAATTCTTTTGTCTGACAAATTTAGATGACATTCACAAAATATAAGTATCAGAGTGAATAAAATCCTTATCATCGTCTTTTATCAGATATGCTTGATAAAAATCGAGGTAATCTAAGCATCAGAGTGATTAAATTCTTTATCAATATCTTGACAGATCCGTTTGATAACACTGATAAAATCTAAGTATCATAGTAAAAAAATTCTTTATTAACGTTCTTTTGTCGAATACATCAGATAACATTCACAAAATTTAAGTATCAGCGTGAATAAATTCTATATCATCGTCCTTTGTCAGATTTGCTTGATAAAATTGGGAAAATCTAAGTATAAGAGTGAATAAATTCTTTATCAATGTCTTTTGACAGATATGTTTGATAACACTGACAAAATTGAAGTATCGGAATGAACAAATTCCTTATTAGCATTCTTTATCGTTATCATTTGTTGGATACGTCGGATAACATTGACAGAATCTATGCATTAGAATGGATAAATTCTTTATCAACATCTTTTGTTGGATTGGTCGGGATAAATTGATAAAATCGCAGTATCAGAGCGAATAGATTCTTTATCAACATCCTTTGCTGGATATGTCGGTTAACATTATCAAAACCTAAGTGTCATAGTGATTAAATTCTGTATCAACAACTATTTTCAGATACAAATGATAACATAGACAAATCTAAGTGTGAGAGTGAATAAAGTTTTTCTATCAACGTCTTTTTCAGATACATCGAATAAAATTGACAAAATCTAAGTATCAGAGTGAATAAATTCTTAATCAACTTCTTTTGTCTGATACATTAGGTAACATTCACAAAATATAAGTATCAGAGTGAATAAATTCTTTATCATCGTCTTTTATCAGATATGCTTGATAAAATTGAGAAAATCTAAGTATCAGAGTGATTAAATTCTTTATCAATATCCTTTGACAGATACGATTGATAACACTGACACAATCTAAGTATCATAGTGAATAAAATCTTTATCAACTTCCTTTGTCGGATACATCAGATAACATTCGCAAAATTTAAGTATCAGAGTGACTAAATTCTTTATCATCGTCCTTTGTCAGATATGCTTGATAAAATTGGAAAAATCTAAGTATTGGAGTGAATAAATTCTTTATCAATGTCTATCGACAGATACGTTTAATAACACTGACAAAATTTAAGTATCAAAGTGAACAAATTCTTAATTAACATTCTTTATCGATATCTTTTGTCGAGTATGTCGGATAACATTGACAAAATCTATATATTAGAATGAATAAATTCTTTATCATCATCCTTTGATGTATCCGAGAAAAGAAGTTGATAAGGAATTTATTCACTATGATACCTAGATTTGGTCAGTGCTATCAAGTGTATCTGTCAAAAGACATTGATAAAGAATATATTCACTCCGATGCTTAGATTTTCTCAATTTTATCCGACGTGTCTGACAAAGGACGATGATAAAGAATTTGTTCACTCTGATAGTTAGATTTTGATAATTTTATCAAACGTATCCATCAAAGGACATTGATAAAGAAGTTTTTCACTCTGA
Source organism: Artemia sp. Kazakhstan ARC1039 (assembly GCA_029168905.1). NCBI lineage: Eukaryota > Metazoa > Arthropoda > Branchiopoda > Anostraca > Artemiidae > Artemia > Artemia sp. Kazakhstan ARC1039. The sequence continues at coordinate 76,888 of JAQQPU010000110.1, read as the reverse complement.
TGCTTAGATTTTCTCTGTTTTGTCAAGCTTATCTGACAAAAGATGATGATAAAGAATTAATTCATTCTGATGCTTAGATTTTGACAATGTTATCCGACGTATCCGACAAAAGATGTTGCTAAAGAATTTATTCAATCTGATAGTTTGATTTTATCAATTTTATCCGATGTAACTGACACAAATGTTGATAAAAACATTTATTCCCTCTAATAATTAGATTTTGTCGATGTTATCCTATGTATCCAAGAATAGATGTTAATATAGAATTTAATCACTCTGATACTTAGATTTTGATAACGTTAACAAACGTATCCAGTAAATGCTGCTGATAAATAGTTTATTCACTATGATACTTAGAATTTCTCAATTTTATCCGACGTATCCGACAAAAGATATCGATAAAGAATGTTAACGAAGAATTTGTTCACTTTGACACTTAAATTTTGTCAGTGTTATCACACCTATCTGTCAAAAGACATCGATAAAGAATTTATTCACTCCGATACTTGTATTTCGTCAATTTTATCAAGCATATCTGACAAAGGACGATGATAAAGAATTTATTCACTTTGATACTTAGATTTTGTGAATGTTATCCGTTGTATCCGCCAAAGGAAGTTGGTAAAGAATTTATTCACTATGATACTTAGAATTTCTCAATTTTATCCGACGAATCCGACAAAGGATGATGATAAAGAATTTATTCATTCTAATACATAGATTTTGTCAATTTTATCCGATGTATCCGACAAAAGATATCGATAAAGTATGTTAATAAAGAATTTTTTCACTTTCATACTTAAATTTTGTCAGTTTTATCAAACATATCTATCAAAAGACATTGGTTAGGAATTTATTCACGTCGATACTTAGATTTTTTTCAATTTTATCAAGCATATCTGACAAAGGATGATCATAAATAATTTTTTCACTCTGATAATTAGATTTTGTGAATGTTATCTGATGTTTCCGACAAAGGAAGTTGATGAAAAATTTATTCACTATGATACTTAAATTTGGTTAGTGTTATCAATCGTATCTGTCAAAAGACATTAATAAAGAATTTGATCACTCTGATACTTAGATTTTCTCAATTTTATCAAGCGTATCTGACAAAAGATGATGATAAAGAATTTATTCCATCTGATACTAATATTTTGTGAATGTTATCTGATGTATCAGACAAGAGAAGTTGATAAAAAATTTATTCATTCTAATACAAAGATTCTGTTAATGTTATCCGACGTATCCGACAAATGATATCGATAAAGAATGTTAATAAAGAATTTGTGTAAGACTTTCCAACCAAATATAGCATGTATATATTTAAAAGGGGTATACAAAGACAGGGTGACCTTTCGAATTTCTGTCGTAGCCATAGTATTGAAGGTACATAACCCTTTCTTGTTTGTAGTCTAACAACGTGTTCTTTTTCTTATTGTCTCATAAGTTTAATACTATTGATGCTTCATATTACTAACCTTTCTGAAATATTGCCATGTAATTAACTGATTCTTGTTGAAATTTCAGTTGCAGTTGGCCTGAAGAACTAAAAGGTCAGTCACTGTCTACCTTGTCTGGGGATCCAAGCCTATCAAGGTGTAAAATGGTCTTTGTTGGTAGAGGTATAGAAGGCAATGGGAAAAGTAGCCCCAGTCTACTCGCTGTTGGAATTCTGGGAATTGCTCTTTGCTTTTTTGGTACTTCGACATTTCTTGTCATCTTGTTGAGACGAAATCGAATGAGGAATTCACTTGGGTAAGCATTGTGCCTGTTTGCTCATTCTAGCTGTGTTGATTAAAATGTATTAAGTTTTAAAAATTAACTTTTACATGTGGGTAAAAAATTGAAAAATCAGTTTGGTATTTATTACATGTGCTTTCAGATGTATTACAAGCAGTATGATCTTAGCTGAACCTCAACTAGGTCAAAATTAAACATATTTAAACTATTGGATGTTTGCTTAGATATCCATCCACCTGGAAGTTAAGTTGAACTCCAATGCTATTTTTATGGTGCTGATTAATCAGATTGGTCTAATACATTATATAGCTAATTCTTGGGGTTGGGGGGGATTTCTTGACTCGATAAATACTATTTTAATATTGAAATGTTAGTTCTTAAGTGTTTATGCGAGGGAGGAAATGAGACGATACATATTTCGGTAAAAGGAAAAAACAGAACCTCCTAGCATCTTGATGGCTAAAATTAATACTGGTAAATAGAGAGTACCAGTCAATCGAGTATGCTTAGTTAAGGAAGAGAAGGGATGGGGGCTTTTGTGGTATAAAATTGGCAATGAGAAAGAATGTAACACGCTTATCACAGAAGCTTTAGCTTGATGTCAGTGGGAAGCAAATTGATTAGCATGGTAATAATAATTATCAAGTTGTTTTTGACAGCAAACTGTAGGTTAAGAGCGCTTTTTACGGAAGAGACTTGGGAATAGAAACTGAGATTCCAAATAAATTCCAAACATGTTCTAGAAGCAGAGGAGACATTGCTATCTAGGGTTAATTCAGAGTTGTGTCGTCAAGTGCCCAACAGTCGATAACAAACTTACAAGGACAAGGACAAACAATGTGACTCGCTGCTCGCTCTGATTACCTTAAGGAGAAATGGGTTCTCAGTAAAATCAGCACTTTGGTGCCTGGGTTGGTGCTCTTTGAGGATCTAAACGCAAGGTACGAGTTCGTTGACATCGGGACCGAGAGACATCTGAAATTGTGAAAGCAGCCTTCTAATTCCGTTAATCTACGATATTCAATAGGCAAAAAGAGCACTTTTATTATCTTCCTAGATAAGGACTGAAGGAGCTCTGATTGCTCCTTGGAAACCTTATCAATAAAATCATTTTTCAGTTATAATAAGTTTTTATTATGCTTCCAAGGGGTGGGGCATTTGGAAAATTTCCTGTTTTTTTCTTACTTTTGACAACTATGGAAACTTTATGAAGAGTAGTTTTTGGTCATTATGACCTATCATAATCATTTTAGTAAGTACTGACCCAAACGGTACATTTTCTGTATGTACTATAATTAATTTTATCTAGTTTGCCTTGTCCATTTTCCTGATAACACAAATAAACAATCGCCATCCCCGGTTTCAGATGGCTACTAATTAAACCGAGCAGTGGCATTTCGGGTACAGCTGATGTAGCTTGTACCACGAAATATATACAAGAACAATTTAACATCCTAAAGCTTTTTTCTTTCGCAAATAAAAAACTAATTGAACTATTTGGAATGATATTTTGTTGTCTAGATTACCTCAACATTACAAAAGGCATATTGTTGTTGAAAATGTTATCGATAACGCCCCAACCACTTGAAGGCTCGTAAGAAAACATTTCAGATTCGTTTTATATTTTTCATTTCAGGCGGCAGCAACAGGTGCGTTATGTCCGAGCACGCTTAGATGAAGCATTCAGTGATAGAGATGGACAGAATGAGTATGAACCAGAACTGTATGGTGATGAAAGGAACAAAGGTTTTCCAATAGCCTAAACATAATCCTAATAACTGAATACCGTAAATACCTGCCATTTTTGTAGCGCGAGTTTATAGCTCTGGATGCTCAATTTATAAGGATATAAAAGGTTTTCAAGAAACCATATCGTCGGGAAATGAGTATTTTGTGAATCGTATCTACCTTGCCTTCTTGTTATTACATTTTATTTTGTCATTTTTTATAATTTGTGTATATTGGCTAATTCGGATCTGGGGTACCTAGCTGTTTGTTGTTGTTTTTTTCGGGGGGGGGGGTTACGTAATGATTCTATACAAATACCCAAAATGGTGCGTGTTTCAAATATATTTTCAGCAACCATTTTTTGTAAATCCTAAAGAAAGAAACAACCACGGTATAAGATTAAAATTAGTGTTGACCTGTAAAAATTTAGGAGTCCCCCGTTTTAGATAATTTCTTTTGATGTATTTTTCTGTTTGTTGATGTAGTTTTTATTTATTTTTCTTTTTTATTATTAAGAAATAAATCCAAATATCCTGTCAGTATTTTTAAGCGAAGTGTGTTTTGTTTGCTTGTCTGTATACTTCAAAGTCACTACGTGCTTAAGGATAATTTATAGATGTTTTGTTCTATGTCTGTTATTTCACTGTTAGTAAACAGTAGTTTCGTTTTTTAATGCGATTAATGTTTAGTATTTACAAAGCGTGTGCATATGCTAGTTCAAACATTTATAATAAATCTTACTCTAAAAAAAGTATTTACGGTTATGAATTTTACGTTTATTCTAAATCATGGATCCTAGGTTGCTGAAAAGCTCAATGTTTACTTAGCCTGTCAGGGAAAAAAGGTGCTCCGGACCCACAAAGCAAAGTAAAGTGAAAAGCTTTTTAAAGCGTATTTAAAAATTATGAAACTAATTGATCGTTTATTATAGCACACAAATATATTGGCTAAACCTTTAATCAAATTCTGTTAAACTGTATGCAGGTAAACTTATCTTAGTGAGATATAAAAAATTGACTGGTCCAAGAAACGACATGTTTTCTTGAATATCTCAAGATCTGTACGGTTTTCCCATGGCTTCCAATATATTTTGTATAACTCCTTTTCCCCTCTTTTTTGTATTTTTCGTATTTTTCACCTCCAGCCTTGAAGTGTTAGCTCTCCTCAAACAAATTACTGTGGGAATGCAGCAGCATTTTGCACTCTTACTACTACAGCAGTAGAAGAAGTTGTAAGAGAAGTTGTAAACTTAAAGAGGCATTATGTGTTGAAGAGGCTTAAGCTCTGACAAATTGCCTCAATGCTAATTTTCTACAGCAATGAAAGAGCTTTGAATAATTTTTGTACAAAAATCAATAAAAAGCACTTCAGAGGTTAATGTCATTATAAAGAGAACAATACGCCTAAGACAAGTGCTAAATAAACAAGCACCAAGCCGCCTGAGGCAAACACAGCTACGCAAACTCATCCTCCATCCCAATCTATTCAAAGCCTCCCTCTTTACACCCTCCTAGAAAATCCCATTTCCATTAAATCTTTTTTTATGACATCCTCCTACACCAGATGAGGATGATTTGCTTTCCCTTTTGCCCTAGACGGTTGGCCGAAAAGGACAATCTTCGTCAATATGTCATCCTTCATTCGCAGAACGTGCCCTAGCCATCTATACCTTCTTTCATTATTAATTAAAAAAGCTTTTTCCGCAAAATAAGTTTTTCAAAGAAAATTAAAGGACTCCATTAAGCAAAAAATGAGCCAAAATAAAATCAAATAATGTACCAAGCGTGAAACAACCACAAATCAGCATCAATAAATAAATGAAGCCCAAAACCACAGTTTATAGAATTTTTCAGTAAGTTTATCGCAGATCATTTCTGGTCTTCATTCTCGGTACGAACAAAAAGCTCCTCCCACTTATTTCTACATTAGCGGGTTAGTCTGTTTCTGTCAATCAATGAGGAATGGTTACAAAGTGCATTATTCGTAATAGCGGGTTTCTACTTGTTTCGTGTCCAAGAGAAATCTGACTTGTCTACCCGTGAAAAGATCTAATGTCGTTTATGTTTATATCTGCAAACACATTCTCTGGAGCACTCGCACCTTGGTCCGGGTTTTTATAATGGGTGAGATAGGGTATGATCATACTGCTAATTCTATTAACTGTGCCCAAAACGAACAGAAATTACAATAAATAATCGAGTCAAACTCAAAACGAGCAGAAATTAACATAAGTTGTGCTCAAAACCCCTATGCCTTCCCAAGGCCAGAACAAAATTTGCACTTTACTGAAAAAATATAAATGTTTTTACTTTTATGACTTTAATAAATAAAATAATATTAACATTTTGATTACTAAATATCAGTATATGTATATGAAACTGACAATGCACATTCAGTTGTATTTTTTTCATTAAAGTGCAAATTATGTTCTGGCCTTGGGAAGGCATAGGGGTTTTGAGCCCAATTTATGTTAATTTCTGCTCCTTTTGAGTTTGACTCGGTTATTTATTGTAATTTTTGTTCGTTTTGGGTTTCATTTATTTATCGATGCTGATTTCCGGTAGTTTCACGCTTGGTAGATTATTTTGTTTTATTTTTGCTCATTTTTTGTTTAATGGACTTCTTTGCTTTTCTTTGAAAAACTTATTTGGTGGAAAAAGTTTTTTTTTAATTAATTTCAGTTCGTTTTATATTGACATAGTCTTTTCAGGGAAAAAGAAAATAATACTTTAAATCTATTCGTTTTTTAAGACTTTATAGTTTGGCTTGCTATTTGTTTGGCCTGAAAAATTTTCAGCAATTTTTAAAAACATACACCCTTTTAAAAATCTGGACACAAATAATAGTGTTTAATTTCGTTTCATACCTCCTCTAGTTGACCTGAAATGGAAAACTTGATACCATTCGAAAAAAATCTGCTTACTTTCTTTGATAGCTTGGATACACTTGCGCTATTTTGACTTGGTTAAATTTGAAGAGCAGAAGTAGCCCGCAAATAGATCTCTTTAATTTCTTTGATAGCTTGGATACACTTACGCTATTTTTATTTGGTTAAATTTTAAGAGCAGAAGTAGCCCCGAAAGTTTGAACATAATATCCTCAGTCGTTCTTGGGATACTGCGGAGATGCCTTATTGGGAATTAGTATTAACACAGTGCCTTTTTTATTTAATCTTAAGGCAAAATTTAGTTTTTAAACATAATGGGGAAATGGGAGGGTGGGCGTGGGAGGGGGGTTATTTGCCCTCCAATCACTTTCGACTATGAAAAAGGGCATCAACCCTTTCTATTTTCAATCGATTGAGCCCATTTCGAGGTTCCCATGACAACTCCTTCGATACAAAGTGCCCTGGTCTAAACAACAACAACAACCAAAATAAATCATCATACCCACATCGATCTTTACTTTAAAAATGTCAAACCTTCCAATCACTTTCGGCTATTAAAAAGAGCACTAGGCCTCTTGATTTCCAATCAAATGAGCCCTTTTTGAAACGACAACACTTTTTATAAACACCTTATATGTCCCCAGGGCATAAATTACAACCCTTACCCTAAGGGCTTTTAGGGTGGTTGTCATCCTCTAAGACCTAATTTCCAGAACTTTCAACTACGTTAAACAAAATGGCTACCTCAAAATTTTGATTGGATGTGTTTGGGGAAATGGTGGGCGTGAGAGGAGCACTAGTCGCTCTCCAATCACTTTTAACTATTAAAAATGGCACAAGCCCTTTCAATTTCCAATAAAATGAGCCCTTTTGAAGTTTCTACGACAACACTTTCAATAAAAACCTTATATGCCCCCAGGGCATAACTTACAACCCTTGCCCTGAGAGCTGGGGGGGATGTCATTCTCAAAGATCTAATTTCCAGACCTTTCTAATACGTTCAACAAAATGGCTATTTAAAAATTTTGATTAGAGGTGCTTGGAGGAATGGTGGGCGTAAGGGGGGTTAGTTACCCTCCAATCACTTTCGACTATTAAAAAGGGCACTAGCCCTCTCAATTTCCGATTGAATGAGCCCCTTTTGAAGTTTTACGACAACTCTATCTATAAAAATCTAATATACTCCCAGGGCATAACTTACAGCCTTTGCCCTGGGGGCTCTGGGGGGTTTGTCATCCTTGAATACATAATTTCCAGAACTTTCAACTACGTTGACCAAAATGGATATCTCTAAACTTTGATTGAATGTTTTTGGAGAAATGGAGGGGGTGAGAGGGGGGTTAATTACTCTCCACTCACTTTCGACTATTAAAAAGGGCAATTTCAATTTCAAATTAGCCCTTTTTGAAATTTATACAACAGCTTTCTATATAAGCCTTATATGCCTACAGGGCATAACTTACAATCCTTGCATTGAGTGCTCTAAGGGGGTTATCATCCTAAAAGCCTTAATTTCCAGAAATTTCAGCTACATTGAACCAAACGAACATTTCAAAATTTTGATTGGATGTGTTTGGGAAAATGGTGGGCGTGAGAGGGGCGTTAGTCGCTCTCCAATCACTTTCAACTATTAAAAAAGGCACTAAGCCTTTCAATTTCCAATTGAATGAGCCCTTTTGAAGTTTCTACGACAACGCTTTCAATAAAAACCTTATATGCCCCCAGGGCATAACTTACAATCCTTGTCCTGAGGACTCTGGTGGGGAGGGGTTGTCATCCTCAAAGACCTAATTTCGAAAACTTTCAACTACGGTTGAATATAATGGCTATCCAAAAATTTTGATTGGATGTGTTTGGGGAAAAGGTGGGCGTGAGAGGGGGCTTAGTTGCCCTCACTCCAATCAATTTCGACTATTAAAAAGAGCATTAGCCCTTTGAATTTCCTATCGAGTGAACCCTTTTTCAAGTTTCTACGACAAAGATTTCAATAAAAACCTTATATGCCCCCAGGGCATAATTTGTAACCCTTGCCCTGAAGACTGTGGGGGGAGTGTCCTGCTCAAAAGTATAATTTCCTGAACTTTGAACTGCGTGGAGCAAAATGTTTATCTCAAAATTTTTATTGGATGAGTTTAGGGAAATGGTGGGCGTGGAAGGGGTGTTAGATACTTTCCAACCGCTTTTGACTATTTAAAAAGGCAATAGCCATTTCAATTTCCAATCGAATGAGCCCTTTTTGAAGTTTCTATGACAACGCGTTCTATTAAACCCTTATATGCCCCCAGGGTATAACTTACAACCCTTGCCCTGAGGGCTGTGGGGGACCTGTCATCCTCAAAGACCTAATTTCCAGAACTTAAAACTACGTTGGACAAAATGGCTATTTCAAAATTTTGATTGGATGTGCTTGGGGAAAAGGTGGGCGTGAAAGGGGTGTTAGTTGCCCTCCAATCACTTCTGAGTATTAAAAATGGCACTAGCCCATTGAACTTATAATTGAATGAGCCTTTTTTGAAGTTTCTACGAAAACATCTTCTATAAAACTGTATATGCCCCCAGGGCATAACTTACAACCCTTGCCTTGAGGGCTGTGGGGGAGTGTCCTCCTTAAAAACATGATTTCTATCTGGAAATCAACTACGCTGAACAAAATGGCTATCTCAAAATTTTGATTGGATGTGTTTTGGGAAATGGTGGGCGTGGAAGGGGTGTTAGTTGCCTTCCAATTACTTTTGGTTATTAAAAAGGGCACAAGCCCCTCCAAATTTCTAATTGAATGAGCCCTTTTCGAAGTTTCAACGACAACTTCTTCGATACGAAGTGCCCTGCTCTAAAGCAAAAAAATAATAAATAATACATTGTGCCAACATCGTTCTTATATGCCCACAGGGTATAACTTAAAATCTTTGCCCTGTCGCTTGTGGGGGAGTGTCCTCCTCAAAAACATATTTTCTATCTGGAAATCAATTACGCTGAACAAAATGACTATCTCAATATTTTGATTGGATGTGTTTGGGAGAACGCTGGGCGGGGGGGGGGGGGGGCTAAATGCCCTCCAAGCACTTTTGACTATTAAAAAGAGCACTAGCCACTCCAATTTCCAATTGAATGAGCCCTTTTCGAAGTTTCTACGACAAATCCTTCGATACGAAGTGCCCTGGTATGGAAAAAAAAATACATTGTGCTAACATTGTTCTTTACTTAGGCAGCGCGATTGCGCTGCCTATGATAGTCCTAGAAAGCGGGACTGGACCACATTTTTTGAAAGAGCCCACTATTTGAAATGTGGTCAGTCAGCCGGGTACCCAGAACACTTCGTCGGTAATTTCTCCGAAAAACATCTAGAAAATCTTCCTCCGCTTTTTAGAGCACCCATGTTTCAGAAACATAATTGACCACTATCATCACTGTAGCTTCCAATATTCTAATATTCTTTGCTGACTTATCTTTCTATTCTTCCAAACTTTTTTGAGCCTTGGTTATTCTACTTATAACATTTTCACTGCTCCCACCGTCGTTACTAATAATACTACCAAGATAAATGAAGCTGCCCACCTGACCAATCTTTTCGTTACCCAACGTCACCTTTTCATCTTCACTTATTCCTAGCCTTAGTGACTTAGTCTTCTTAACGTCAATTTTCAAACCTATTCTAGAACCCTAAACTCGCAAAATCTCTAAAAATTCATTCATTTTGCTCAAATTTTAATCTAGAATGCTGAAATCATCAGCATAATCTAAGTCCATGAGAGATATTCCTCCCCATTTGATTCTGTGGTCCCCCATTGTCTTTCCTGTGCTCTTTAAGACTAAGTCCATCCAAGTGATTCATATAAAGGGGGATAGAACACAACCCGGCTTAACTCCTGATTTAATACAAAACCAGCAGCTAACCTCATTTCCTACCTTAACCGCAGCAGTGCTATTCTCGTACCTAGCACTAGTCAGTTTAATGTATTTGTCTGGTATACAATGCAAGGATAAGACCTCTGCTAAAGCTCTTCTATCAACAAAATCGAACATATGCTCATAATCTATAAAAATAAGGATAAAAGATGTTTTACAACTCAGGCCCTTCCCAATTATTAACCTAAGAGTGAAAATTTGGTCGACACATTCCCTGCCTTTTCTAAAACTGCACTCTTCTTCTCTTAAAACTTTGTTTACAGCATCTCTCAGTCAAAAAAGTATCATATTAGTAAGTAATTTGCTACCTACAGAGACCAGACTAATGCTTCGATAGTTACCGCACTCACTCTTATCACATTTCTTTTGCAGTGGTTTAATTAGGGTTTTCGTAAAATCGTTAGGTACTTCTTCTTTTACAAAAATCATATTCATAATCTTCAGTAACTTATTTCCAACTTCAGAGTCGCCACATTTAAGAAACTCATTTACCACACTATCAGCACCTGGAAAATATTATTTTTTAATCATTTTAGTGCTGTCACTAATTCTTCCTCACAAAAAAATCTTACTTCACATCCAAGGTTTCACAAACTTCGTCATTTACCTATATATGTATTCCTGCAACTGTATATTGGTTTAGCATATTCTCAGAATGTTCTGCCCATCTCTCTTTAACTCTTTCCTTATCACCAATTGTGGCCCTGTTCCTATCTTTAACTAAGTCCGAATTGAATACTCCCTCTCAATATATTGACATACCAGTACAATATTTTGCTTGTATGCCGTCTAGCTGCATCTTCCAGTTCCACGGCAACTTTATCCATGGCCTCTACTTCACGCCTCCTTAGTTCATATTTTAATGCTTTCTCCACTTTCTTTACATTCCTTTTGTTTTCACATGATCTATCACTCAAATAATTCCTGTACAAGCCCCTTCTCCTATCTATTAAACATAAAGCTTTTTCACTAATATTCCAAACTTTCTTCCTGCACTTCCTGCAATTTTCAAGCTGCAGTCTTAACTTTCTTCCCTACCTAAGACACCATCAGCAACCTCACAAATTGTTTTTCTAAATTTATTCGAACCATTTTCCACATTGTCAAATTTTAAATTCTGAAGTTTAGTATTCAATTGTTCCTGGAAAGTTTCTCTCAAATTTTCCAGATTTTCCTAGAAACCTTCTAGGTATCTAGGAAAATCTGAAAATAATTTGTACTTCACTGAAAAAAAAATTCAAACGAATTTACTAAAAAAAATGTGTATTGTCAGTTTAATATACATATGCTGATATTTATTCCTTAAAATCTTAACTAATTTTGATTTCTTAAAGTTATAAAAAAAACATTTAAAAGAATTTTTCCGCAAAGTACAAATTATATTCTGACTTTTAGAAAGCATAGCGGTTTAGAACCCTACTCATATTAATTTCTGCTCGTTTTGGGTTTGACTCTGTTATTTATTTTCATTTCTGTTTATTTTGGGTTTCATTTATTTATTGATACTGATTTGTGGTAGTTGTGTGCTTGGTAGATTATTGGATTCTATCTTTGTTCATTTTAGGTTTAACGGAGTTCTATACTTGTTTTTTGAAAAATTTATTTTGTGGAAAAAGTTTTTTTAATTAATTTCTCTTCGTTTTATATTGACATAGTCTTTTTCAGGAAAAAAGACTGGGCCTCTTCTAAAGTTAAACAACCATCCCTTCCATAAAAACCTTAGATACCCCCCTGGGCATAACTTAAAACCCTTGCACCTTATCTCTGGGTTTTGTTTCAACCCTAAAAGCCTTGTTATATGATATTTAGACTAATTTGAATAGAATTGCTATCTCAAAATTTCTATTAGATGCATTTCGAGATAATACGGCGTGTGTGTGTGGATGGGGAGATAGCTGCCCTCCGATCACCTTGACTCTTAAAAAGAGCACTAGAGCGTCTGATTACAAATCCAATGAAACCCCTCCGAAGTATATATCACCATGCTTTCTATAAGAACCTTATATGTCCCAAGCGCATAACTTACAACCCTTGCCCTGAGGGCTGGGGAGATTTGTTATCCTATCCTCAAAGATATAATTTCCAGACCTTTCAGATACGTTGAACAAAATGGCTATCCCAAATTTTGATTGGATGTGTTTGGGGAAATGATGAGCGTATGGGGGGGGGGGAGGTCATTTGCCCTCTGACCACTTTCGGCTAACAAAAAAAAGGCACTAGACCTTGCAATTTCCAATCGAATGAGCACGTTTTGAAGCTTCTACGACAAAACTTTCTATAAGAACTTTAGATGCCCCAAGGGCATAACTTACAACCCTTGTCCTGAGGGCTATGGGGGGGAGGGTTATCATCCTCAAAGACATAATTTCCAGACCTTGCAACTACGTTAAACAAAAAACAAAATGGCCATTTCAAAATATTGATCGTAATTTTTAGGTAAATGCTGGGCGCGGGGGGGGGGCCCTCTCTCCGATTGCTTTCGACTATTAAAAAGGGCAATAGCCCTTTCAAACTCAAATCGAATGAGTCCTTTATGAAGTTTCTACGACAACAATTTCTATAAAAACCATATATATCCCCTGGGCATAACTTACAACCTTTGCCCTGAGGGATTGGGGGGGGGGGCTGTAATCCTCAAAGACCCAATTTCCAGAACTTTCAACTACGTTGAAAAAATCGCAATCTCTAAATTTTGATTGGGTGTGTTTGAGGAAATGGTGGGCTTAAGAGGGGAGCTATTGCCATTCAATTTCCAACATTCAATTTCCAACCATTCAACATTCAATTTCCAATCGAATGAGCCCTTTTTGAAGTTTCTACGACAACCCTTTCCATAATTGGATGTGGGGAAATGGTGGGGGTAAGAGGGAGGCTTTTTCCCTCCAATCACTTTCTACTATTAAAAAGGCCACTAGCCCTTTCAATTTCTAATCGAATGAGTCCTTTTTGGAGTTTCTACGACAACCCTTTCTATAAAAACCTTATATGTCCCTAGGGCATAACTTACAATTCTTGCCCTGATGGCTCTGGGGGGAGTGTACTCCTCAAAGACACATTGTCCAGATCTTTCAACTACGTTAAACAAAATGGCTATCTCAAGATTTTGATTGGATGTGTTTTGGGAAAGGGTGGGCGTGAGAGAGGGGCGTTAATTTCTCTCCAATCACTTTTAACTATTAAAAAAGGCACTAGCCCTTTCAATTTCCAATGGAATGAGCTCTTTTGAAGTTTCAACGACAACGCTTTCAATAAAAACCTTATATACTCCAAGGGCAAAACTTACACCCCTCCCCCGGGGGGGGGGGGGGGGGGTGTTTGTCATCCTCAAGGACCTAATTTCCAGAACTTTCAACTACGTTGAAAAAAAATGGCAATCTCTAAATTTTGATTTGGTGTTTTTGGGGACATGGTGGGCTTAAGCGGGGAGCTATAAGGGTGGGCTGAAGATTAGGAGCCCTTCAATCACTTTCAACTATTAAAAAGAGTACTAGCCCTTTCAATTTCCAATCGAATGAGCCCTCTTTGAAGTTTCTACGACAACCCTTTCCATAAGTGGATGTGGGGAAATGGTGGGGGTAAGAAGGAGGTTTTTTCCCTCCAATCACTTTCTACTATTAAAAAGGCCACTTACCCTTTCAATTTCCAATCAAATGAGTCATTTTTGAAGTTTCTACGACAAGCCTTTATATAAGACTCATTTATTAATTTTGAGCATTCAAAGAGTGTAGACGTGAAGTGATTTAATAAGACATTAACGCGACCCTAATTGGTGAGCAGGAGAGGGGCAGATCCTCCCGTCGATCAGAATCAATACTTTCCCTTTTAATAATGCCTAAATATTATTGTCCTGAATGTAGAAACCCAGCAACCAGTGGGACAATTCAGTGTACTAAATGCAGCCAATGGTGGCACCCCAAATGTTTAAAGATTACTCTTGGTTTAAAAGAGAAGTTAGAGAAATGGCATTGCTTAAACTGTGATTTTCCCATTTCCCCTTTGATTACAAGTGATGAAAAACTTTCTGGCAAAGTTACGCAAAAAGCAAGCCCTTGATCTGTTGCGAAAAACACGCCTATAGTTACTCCCAGGTCCTCCAATCCCCAAGCAAAGACAATAACTAGGCCCAGCATAAAACAGAAAACTCCCTGTGTCGATTGTGGAGAATATATACGAGAAATTTCAGCGTTAAGAAATAAATGCTCTACCCTTGAGAATGAACTTTCAGCCCGTGATTCTGTTATCGATAAGCTTGACAATGAAGTCAGGTCTGTTTCTGAAAAGCTTGCGATTGGTATGCAAGAATGCCGTAAGTTAGACATTTTAGTCGACAAGAAAAAAAAAAACAACAATCGATTCTCTGAAGATGCAGATAAATCAGTTTCAAAACCGGTTTCCGCTGGATCAAATCCCAAGCGGCCATTAACTTGGTACCCAGCCAGCCGCCCAAAATAACCAACGCGAAATGAATGCTGTAAGTGTGGCGTCAGTTAAATCGGATATGCCCCTTCCAAGTGCGGTGAATAATAATACTGACATAGCCGCAAGTGATGAGAATAATCTGATTCCGATTGACAAGTTACAGGAAGAGGACTTACATATCATTTTCGAGAAAATAATCAAGCCACCATGTAAAAGAGAGTGTTGGTTCTTTCAGATGGTTTTTGCAAGAGGGGAGCTAGTTGCAAATTTGCTCATGAAAATAAAGTGACTCCGATAAACAAAAATACAGTTCGACCTTGCCCTGAGCAGCCCAAGTCAAAAGGGGTGTGTAAATTTTTTGAAGAAGGAGCACGTAAATTTGGTATTCATTGCCGGTTCCTACATCCATGTTATAGTTTCCTTGCCAAGTCATGTAGTAGTATTGAATGTGTTTTTGATCATATAAAGATGTGCCCTCGTTTTAGATGCTTAGATGAAAATTGTAGACTGGCGCATTTTAACCGTACTGCCCCAAGCTCATCGAAAAACGCCCACCTTTGACGACACAAACAGCAGAAAATCCAAAACAAACCCTCTTGGGGTCTAGAAAAGAGGGGACACTCTTGGGTTCAAACGCAGGTCCACCTTCCTGGGGAATTCAGCAATTCTTTTCAGTAAACCACTGTCCTTATTCTATTCCCCCTCCCCTTTACCCCTTTCCCTGCAGAAGGAAAAAATTGTTGGTGACTTCAGTTTAAATAATCCTGTTGCTGCCCTAGTCGCGATAGGGGACAAGAAATTCCAAAATAAACCTTTTTCCCAGGAGTTTCACGACAAACGTTACGTATTTCCTTCTTTCCTTTACAGCAACGCCGAAAGTTTAAATCTAGAGAAATTTACTGAACTTCAGACTACGGCTTAAATACTTGGCTCTTCCGTTATCTGTGTTTCCGAGATCCACCGGCAAAATCTTAATTTATTGAGGGTTCCTAACTTTTCTTCTTTTATTAAACTTCGGCCTGATGACCATCCTCTTGGGAAAAAAGGAGGAGGAATTATGACACTCGTGCACGAATATTTTAAACCTAAGATTTTAAATATACCTTTTCTTGAAGATAATGATGAAATTATTTGGGTCAAAGCCCAACCTAAGCGACTCCCAAGGCCGCTCTCTGCCATAGCAGTGTGCGTTTTCTATTATTCACCTGGTCAGCCAGCTGCAGCAAGAAAAGCTTTTTGGGAGAAGCTGCAGGAAACGACAGAATTCGTCCAGAGAACTCACCCATATTTTGGAGTAGTAATGCTAGGAGATACTAACGAACTCGATAGCAAGTTGCTGGCCAGGTCACTTAACCTTAAAACTCTAGTCGATTTACCAACAACTAAGGGGAATACTTCTCTGGATGTAATCCTGACAAATCTTTCGGAATATTACCAGAATCCAAGTAAACTAGCACCACTTGGTGGAAGTTATCATTATATGTTACAGTGGAACCCCTTGGAAAAAGTAAAAATTAAATATTCAGTAACCGAAGTTGTTTCAAGGCCGATCACTGACCATGGTCTGCTGCAATTCGGTGACTGGATAACGGGAGAAAACTGGGTCGCGATCTCTTCAGCTAAAGACTTGGATTCCCAATTAGAAGAATTCCATATTAAGGTAAATTCAAAATTTCTCGAGTGCTTTGCCGAACGTAAGACTAAATTCTGTTCTAGTGATAAACCATACATAAATTCGAAAATAAAGTAACTGATAAAACATAAATTGCACCTAATACAAAAAGGTCAGGTGAACCAAGCAAAACAGTTGGCAAACCAAATAAAATGGAAAATCAAAAAGGCCCAAGCAAATTACTATGAAAATGAAGTTTGACCATCTTTTGGAGTCCAAACCGTCGCAGTTTTTCAATAAAGTAAAAAGTTTGACTGGCAAAAGTTCTCAACCAGTTGACTTCATGAAGGAGGAGCCTTTAGAGAAAACCGCGAATGATTTAAATGCCCATTTTGCTTCAATTGTGCAGTCTTACCCCCTTCTTCCACCCGAGGATCCTCCAGTAAGTTTAACTACTCCTTCAGATGATAATTTAATTGCTGATATTTCATCGGCAATTATAATCCGTAAACTCTCTTCATTAGAAAGAACTTTCGTTGCCCCTTTTCACATTCCAGTGGCTCTCATTAAAGCATTTGCTAAAGAATTATCATTTCCCCTTCAGATAATTTTCAATAATATAACAAAAACAGGATATTTTCCAAAGAAATGGAAGAAAGGATTTATTACTCCCATTCCAAAGAAAGGAGCAGCCAATGATTTCTCTGGTGTCCGGCCGATCACAGTTACGTCAGTTTTTAGCAGAATATACGAAAGCTTTGTTGCCGCATGGCTGAAAAAATATCTTTTGAAAGCATTTTGGTAACATCCCTAAGTGTTCGACAGTTCATTACCTCGTTAATTTAATTGATTTTATTTTAAAACACCTGGATGAACCTGGAAAATGGATAAATTTAATTGCAATTGATTTCAGAAAAGCATTTGACCTTGTTGATCACAAAATCCTTTTAGAAAAAATGGTGGAAAAAAATATACCCAGCTTTATTATTAAAATCATCAAGAGCTTCTTAACAAATAGAGAGCAAACTGTGAAGTATAAAAACCATTTTTCCACTTCTCTGCCAGTTTTTGTGGAATTCCACAAGGAACTGTGATCGGGCCGCTGGGCTTCCTCCTCATGATAAATGAAATTGCTGCTGAGCCGGAGGACAGATGGAAATACGTTGACGACTTTTCCTTAACGGAAATCGTATCTAAGGATTCGAAGAGCAATGCTGCTGGTTTCATCGACCAAGTTACCTCAGAGGCGGCTGAACTAAACATGGTCGTGAATAAAAACAAATGCTCGGTCACGACATTTTCTTTTCTTCAGAATACTCAACCGTCTTTCGAACCTCCTATCGCTTCCGATAAGATCTCCTCCCCCCAGGACAGTGGATGAGAAGGTTCCGAAACTAACCCCAGTCCACTGTAACACCATGCGATACAGTAAAAGCTTTGGGCCAAGCTTTGTGAAATATTACAATGATCGCTAGTGTTTTCATTGTTTATTTTATTTTATCCTGACGAAGTTTTATCAGATAATTTTATTCTCAATCTCAAGTGTTTTTATCCTTTAGTTTATTTATCCTGACGAAGTTTTATCAGACAACTTTATTTTGCTAATTATGACTAAGAGACATCATATTTGGGCTTTGCCCACGAGAACTATGTCTTGTTTTTGAATTAAATGAATTTGAATCTGAATTTAAGAACCTTATATGCCCCCAGGGCATAACTTAAAACCCATGCCCTAAGGCGTGTGGGTGGTTTATCATTTTGAAAGACCAAATTTTAAGAGCTTTCAACAACGTTTAACAAAACTGCTATCTTAAAATTTTGATTGGATGTGTTTGGGGAAATGATGGGCATGAGAAGGGGGTTAGTTGCCCTCCAATCACTTTCGACTATTAAAAAGGGCACTAGCCCTTTCAATTTCAAGTCTAATTAATCCTTTTTAAAGTTTCTACGGCAAGCTTTCTATTAAACCTTATAGGCCCCCAGGGCATAAATTACAACTCTTGCCTTGAGGACTGTTTGGGGGTTGTCATCCTCAAAGACCTAATTTCTAGAACTTTAAAGTACGTTGAACAACATGTCTATCTGAAAATTTTGATTGGATTTGTTTGGGGAAATGGAGGACGTGAGAGGGGGGGGGGCAATTTGCCCTCCAATCACTTTTGTCTATTAAAAAGGGCACTAGCCCATTTGAATTTCCAATCGAATGAGCCATTTTGGAAGTTTCTTCGACAATGCTTTCTATTAAAACCTTATATGCCCCCAGGGCATAACTTACAACCCTTGCCCTGAGGGCTGTGGGGGGAGTGTACCCCTAAAAGACATATTGTCCAGATCCTTCAACTACGTTTCAAAGTTTTGATTGAATGTGTTTGGGGAAATGCTGGGCGTGGAAGGGGTGTTAGTTGCCTTCAAATCACTTTTGCCTATTAAAAAGGACACAAGCCCTTCCAATTTCCAATCGAATGCGCCCATTACGATGTTTGTATGACAACTGCTTCGATACGAAGTGCCCTAGTCTAACAGAAAGAAATAAATAAATAATACATTGCGCCAACATCTTTCTTTAATTAGGCAGCGCTGTTGCGCTGCCTACGATTATTAGTTGTTTTGCCTGCTTATTTTTGTTCCTGATTTAAAACGGCAAATTTGGAATTTTCGTTAGTTAAATATAACATCTATGTGTAGGATTAACTGCTCCACAGTATTAACTCCATTGACTTCTTAAATGTACTCTAGTAGCCTTTTTGTTATAATTTATAGGTTCGATGAATTTGATCTCGTTATAGCTTAGATTATTTCTGCTTTTATTCTGCTTCTAAACCATTTTATAAAATTTAAAAGGTTTTATTAATAGGCATCTTTTCATCATTTCAAGACTATTAAGAAAAGGTCAAAATGACCTTATTAAGGAAAAGAACATATTTATAGATTTTATCAGTAGTGTTGTTCAATCATTGATTATTTTGTTTTTATTTGCATCTTTTTTTTCATCAGCTGAATAGAGAGTTGTTTCATCCGGCTCTTAAGTTGATATCAACCACAATTGAAATCAGAAGTTAGGGTCATAAGTATCTTTCTTTACTCGAACAAAGGTCTCTTATAAGAGAGTTAGAACCTATTTCTTCTTAGAAATCAATGTTTTTCTTTATTGAGAATTTATTACTATATGTTTCTATTGTTAGCAGCATAATTATTAGATCAACAACTATGAACCAAGACTCGAAGTAAGATCAAATCTTCACCAATTTAAAATGGCCCAATTTTGATACACCCTATTCTGAGGATAATATTTTCATTGTTTGTTTCCAATAAAGTAAATTTTGAGTAGGGTCAGTAAAACATGTGATTGAGGTTGTTTGACTATTGATAGATGATTTTCTATTTTTATCACAGACTGTAAACTCCAAAAATGTTTTCAAGGATCAAATTAACATGTAATGGAGCCTTTTGGATGCAACAGCCTTTAATGTAAACTCTTTTATGTTGCAGTTGTTTGTACAATGCTTGTCACACCAAACATATTTGTGCAGTTATTTTGTGAAATGAAGGAGAAAATGCTATAATAAATAGAACCCTTTGTTCAGATTTTGTAATTTACCTCCTTTTTAACATAAGGAAATTTAAGGAGATATAACTTGCGTTACACCCATTTTGTTTTTACTAGACTAATCCTAAATATTTCTGTGAAATCAATTTATATTCAGAGCAGAATATATGCCTTAACGAAACATTTTAGTAGATTTAATGCTAATGTGTTTCTAATAAGTAAAAATGCACAAGTCAGAACCGATCCTAGCCAAAACAGCAGTGACAGCCTAGTAAGGAGCGTTACCCGTTTGATAGTAGGGCAAGCAAATAGATGAGGTCGGGGTCGACCCAGATACCGGGTTGATTTGGAGAGTCAAGCATGAGCCCTCAGTGGTTTAGCAAAAATACTTAAAAAAGAAATAAACAAGATAAGTACACAATTTATTACCCTATATCTTGCTTGTTTGGATCTTGAAATGCGCAACCATTCATCCCTATTTTGGAAAAAATGTTTTTGAACGTAATTTTTTTTTTCAAGGGACTCTTTTTGGAACTTAGTAGAGTCATCCATACCGCTGGATTTGAAATAGGCCTAGGAGCATTTAAGGAAAATATGTAGTCCACAGGGGAATGTTATAGAACAAAAGATTGGGTGCCATCTATTCAAATTATTCTTCAGACTTCTTTAATGTAGCAAGAGGACTCATGGGGTTGGGCCGGACATGGCAATTGGTGGCTGGTGTCGCCATCTTTATGTTTGTTCATACCTAAAAGGTTGGTATTAAGGTTAGAAACACACATATGAATCCTTGACAATGAGTATTTTCTATTAAATAAAAAGAAAAAACGTTGCATATCCTGACAGGATGACCTGACGCAATATGGAATGTTGATCAAACGGAGGTCCCATCCGTTCTGTCTCAATCTTGATTTTCATCTTTGATGATGTTAAAAGTTCCATGCACTACCTCCGCCTAATGTGATCAAATCGTGATAATAGTAAGATTTTGCATTGTATCTAGTGCCACTTCGCCTCCAGCGAATATTTTCCAACTAGTTAACTACGAAGCTCGTATACTAAGCGGCGGGTCATCAAGGGTGTTAGGTCTAGCCAACCAAAGAAGATTGGTCAACGGTACCACCCTCCTTGAAAGTGTCAAGGTTTTTGTGAAAGATACAAAACCAGACGAAACATACACTATTCTTCTACATATGGATAACTGCAATTCCAAAGGCACATTTCAACCTCTTATATGGCAGAGTTTATTTCACCAATTTTTCTGGATAAAATTTAGCACGGCTTTCGTTTAGCCTTTCGTGCAACAGGCATTTCTTCGTTTTTCAGCGATATTTTCTCGGATCAAGGTATTCCCCCGCTGTAGTTACAGACAGACCAGTAGTTATGGTGCCTGAAACCTAAGATCCTTTACACCGTCCGAAACCCCTCAGACCCAAAGAAGATATATAGTCAGTTACTGAAAATGTTTGACATTTTCCTTCTGTGTCCACTATTAGCCTATTGTTTTGGGGTGACAAACATGCAATTGGGGACGCACGAAATAATTACCAACCCTCCTGAAAGAGAATAAATAGATCAAGCGAGAAAAAAAAAGCAAAGAAGACCACGAAAAAGAAGCGTAGTTGGCACCAAAAATTGTTGAAGCCAGTGATAGTGAATATCTTGATTTCAACGAAGTTTCAACGACTACTTATTGCAATGACGTGGAAAACATTAAGCCATTTGATTCTAATTGAATGGTGGCAAACAATTTTATTTCTATGAAGTTTGTACCTAGCAAGTGTTGAGCAGAGATTTCTTATGTTTCTAAAATATAAAATATCAATCAAGATGATTTCAAGGTTTCTTTCATAAAAAGAGCGGACAGAAATTCGTGTTTTCAGAGACTCTAAACAAGGCTGACATCAGTGCTGACGACACGGCTTAGAAATTCCATAGAAATAGCCAACCTAGCATTATTCTTTGACTAACTTGGCTTGTACAGACTACAATGGATTGGGCGTTATTTCAATACTTCTATTGTCACTTCCTATACCTGAAGTCCAATGTTTCACTTTTTGTAACTTTATTCTCTTATTATTCTCCGTAGTTATTGACGCACTGCAACATCATAGAGAGCAGTTTAAGGACTCATAAAAGCTGATTTTTCTATTTTATTATTTTTAGACTCGACAAGGCCATCATAAAATGCCACACGGTATACTAAAGGTACAATTTCGGTGACATTTTTGAAACGGATAGGCTGGACCGGACACATGGACATCATAAAGAGCTTGTTATGGGCCCATTTATAAACTAATTTTTATATTTAAAATACAAAAAGAATAAGACAGACACTGGGACAAGCAAACACCGACCCAGGCACACAGGTTTAGAGAGAGAGAGAGAGAGAGAGAGAGAGAGAGAGAGAGAGAGAGAGAGAGAGAGAGAGAGAGAGAGAGAGAGAGAGAG
>JAQQPU010000110.1:20050-54495 GCA_029168905.1 Artemia sp. Kazakhstan ARC1039 | reverse complement strand
AGAGAGAGAGAGAGAGAGGGAGAGAGAGAGAGAGAGAGAGAGAGAGAGAGAGAGACAAAAATACACATACAAACACACAGATTCAAACATACAAACAGACAAAGACAGACATTGGAACAAGAAAACACGTGCCAAGACACAAAGGCACAAAAGAGTGAGAAAGACAAAAACACACAAATGCAGACATACAAAGAGACAAAGAAAGACTCTGGGGACATGCAAATACCCACCCAGACACACAGGCAAAGAGTGAGAGAGACAAAATAACCCATATAAATACACCATTCTAACATACAAACAGACAAAGACAGGCACTGGGACAAGCAAACAGCCGTCCAGACTTGCAGGCACAGAGAGTGATAGAGATAAAAGCACACATACAAACGCATACATTCAAACATACCAACAAACCAAGACAGATACTGTGACAAGCAAACGACCGCCTGTTTCCATGGGGAAGGCATGGAGGTTACTAAATGCTGTTTCAAAATTTATGAAAGGTTCTTTTTCCTTTACATGATAAATTGGTTCATTTTCTGTCAATTTCAGCAAATTTCCAATTTCACGATTTTTCATTTTTTCCTCTACTTCTAACAGGCGAGTTTCTTTTGCCTGTTGTATAACTTTAAAAATATTTCGTGCATACATTGAGATCTTTGTTTCTGGAAAATCTTCTTCATTCAGTGCTTTTATAAGCCACTCTCTTGTTAAAATAGAATGATTTCCTCCATTTAGGGAGTCAATGGTATTTCTTATTAGGAGGTTCTTGCAGGCTGACCGAAAATCCAAAACTCCATTTCCACCTGTATCTTTAGGTTGATAGAGCATTCCCTTGTTTAGTTTTTCAACCTTACCATGCCATACAAACCTCCAAATATGTTTCTCAATTTCTATCGCCATGGAATCCGGGAGGGGGGTTATGGGTGCAAGATAGAGGAGTCGGGGGATGCAATGCATGTTGATGTATGTTGCTCTTTGGAATACTGTCAAAGACCGATTTTTTTCATTGCCATTTAGCATATACTGAATTTCTGCTACTTTCTTAGACCATGCCTTCTGCCACATGTTTCCTTCTGTGCTAATATTAACTCCAAGTATTTTTGTCGACGTCACGACTGGTAACCAAGAAAAATTTTCCAAACTCTTTTTCCATTTTTCATTATCACTTAGAGGTAGCATGTTGCTCTTTTTCTTGTGGATGTTTAACTTATAATGTTGTTCATACCATCTCAGGGCTCGAGTTACTTCCAGTACATCTTGAGATCCATTCGCTAAGTAAGTTGTGTCGACTACATAAGCCACTGACTTGAGTACCTTTGCCTCGCGAATGGGTATGCCTGTAATACGTGCTTCAATATATTTTATTAAAGGATCAAGGTAAATCTCAAAAAGATACGACGAGCTCGGGTCTCCTTGTCTTAAACCAATTTCAAAGGGGAATGGTCTCGTCTTTTCTCCATTCAAGACAATCTGGCCTGTAGCATTTATATATAGGTTCTTAAAAAAATTTATAAATTCTTTACAAAAAGAAAATTTCTCTTTCATCAAAATCCATAATATTTCTCTCTCTACCGAGTCATATGCTTTAATTAAATCTATGCAGATTAATACCAACGAAAGCTCACGTTTTAAAAGCTCTTTTTCTTTTTCAAGGAATAGATCTCTCAGCATTCTAAGTATATGCTGTATTTTCCGGCCTTTTATTCCACCGTATTGAGTCTTTCCTAATATCTTTCCAATAATCTCCTTTAGACGATTAGTCAATATTTTTGAAACTAATCGAGTATCGCAGGGCAGTAGCGAAATCGGTCTCCAATTTTCCAGTTTCTCTGGATCTCTTTTTTTTGGGACCAAAGTAATCACTGCTAGTGTTTGGGTTTTGTCTGCTCCTTTTTTTATCATTTCATTCATCGCCTCTAAAAGCGTTTCAAATATTTCACTATAAAAGAGTTTGTAAAACTGATATCCGAGGCCATCCTTTTCTGGGGCTTTCCCGCTCTTTGTTTCTTTCAGAGCTTGTTTTAGTTCCTATTCCGTGATATTCTCACATAAAAATTCATTTTCATGGTCGGCTACTTCATTAGTGACGCAGAAACCTTGTAAAAAAAAACCCTCCAGTGTCCAGATTCTCTTTTCTCTTATATATCTTTCGGTAGTAGTCCCGGACTTGCACACGGATTTGTGTCTCTTCTTCGATTATTTTTCCATCATCTTGTTTTAAACGTTTCATTATATTTTCTTCTCTTTTTTTTGCTTTCTGGATCATTACTAGACTAATTTGCTCCCCTTCATATATTTCGCTTAGTCGATTTGTTTTTTCCAATGTTCAAAACGTTCATTTTCCAGTTTTTTTAGTTCATTTTTAATTTCCTGATACTCGATAATAGTGCTGTTTTCATTCCCATCTATTTCCGCTTTAAGTTGCGTGAGAACTCTTTTCAAGTGACGCTCATGTGTCGTTTTTTCTGATTTTATTTTTCTTTCTAATTTTTGTATGAAATTTGCAATCTCTCTTTTCATCTTCAACCACTTCTCCTGTTGACTTTTTGATTTTTTTTTCTTTTTCCATTTGATTTTCCATTTTGATTTTCTGGGCGGGTGCAAACACCCGCCCAGAAACACAGGCAAAGAGAGTGAGAGAGACAACAAACAAACACCCGCACATATATACAAACAAACAAAGACACTGGGACGAACACCCGCCCGGACACACATGCATAGGGAGTGAGAGAGACAAAAACACCTACAAACACACATATTCAGACATACAAACAGACAGAGATAGGCACTGGGACAAGGAATTACACAAAGACAGGCATAGATTCACCCACTTAGACACACAAGCACAGAAAGTGAGAGAGACAAAAAAATACACAAACGCACAGATTCAAACATATAAACAGACAAAAACAGACACTGGGAGAAGCAAGCTCCCGCCAAGCCACAGAGGAATAGAGAGTGAGAGAGACAAAAACACATACAAACACACTATATTAGTCTGTTTTTTTTTTTTACATAAAAACAGACTAAGACAGACAGTGAGACAAGCAAATACCCAACCAGACAGACAGGAACAGAGAATGAGAGCGACAAAAACACATACAAACAAACAGATGTAGACACAGAAAGAGACAAAGACAGACAATGGGACATGCAAAGACCCACCCGTCCACAAGGCACAGAGAGTGGGAGAGGCAAAAACACTAACTAACACACAGATTCAGACATACCTTAGCACGCCAAGTTAAGTGAACCTAAATGAATTTAACTTGAATAAAGTTATTTGAAAAACAAAAGTGGGGATTGTAGGCTGGCTGCAGGTACCCGGGCTCAGGTAGAAATTGACTGGCTGTTTACTTGTTTCTTTCAATGTACATGAGTCACGGTGTTTTGCATGTCCCAGTGTCTGTCTTTTTCTGTTTTTATGTCTGAATCTGTGTTTTGTATGTGTTTTTCTCTCTCAATAGCTGTTTTTGTGTGTCTGGGCGGCTGTTTGCTTGTCCATGTGTCTGTCTTTGCCTGTTTATGTGTCTGAATCTGTCTTTTTGTTAGTGTTTAGTCTCTTTCACTCTCTGTGCATGTGTGTCTGGGTGGGTGTTTGCTTTTCCCTCTGTCTCTCTTTGTCTGTTTGTATGTCTGAATCTCTTTGTTTGTGTATGTTTTTGTCTCTCTCAATCTCTGGGTCTGTTTATCTAGGTGGGTGTTTGCTTGTTTCAGTGTCTATCTTTGTCTGTTTACACGTCTAAAGAAGAAGAAGAATTTATTGAAAAAAAAACATATCAACAAAAAATTATTGCTGCCTCCCCTAAAAAGCAAAGCTTGTCCGTGGGGGAGGTAGAGAAAACAAAATCCTTAAAACAAAGAATACTTGGCCACCGACACCACTAATACCATCACACTAAACAATAAATACAAAATAATATCATATATTATACTTCCTCTGGGAACATCATATCAACAAAACCCCCACAATAAATAAATCAATTAATCAGTCAAAACTCATATTCAGCAAAAAGCAGTTCCTTAATGATTTTTCTAAAAATATTGGGGTTACCAATAGTCTTAATATCACTATTCAAACAATTCCATTTCCGCGTACCTCTATAAAAAACAGAAAAACATGAACGGGAAGATATACCTCTAGGTATATAGAAGTCCGCGCTATCCCTTGTATCATGAGAATGAACAGTAGACCTAATGGACAATAAATCACCAAAACAACGAGGCTGAACATCCTGCTGCAGTCCAAAAATAAACCACAATATATAGAACTAACGAAGGCCTGCAGCCGGCAAAATTTCTTAAGTTGGGTAAATTTCTCTAACAGACATACGTGGAGATATACCGGATAAAATTCTTACTGCATGATTTTGTAGAACTTTTGGTTTTAGGGTAGAAGAAAAAGTAGAGAGCCAAATACTTGAACAATAAAGTATATACGGGTGTATTAAAGAAAAATAAAGATGGCGAAGGACAGACTAGGGAAAACATTGTTGGAGTTTCTTCATTATACCGAGATTTCTTGCCAAAATTTTGCTAGTTAAAGTAACATGTTCCTTAAAAGATAGAGTTTTATCTATTACAATCCCAAGGTATTTAAAAGACGCAGTCCGTTTTATAACGCCATTGGGCATATCTAATTCCTTGATCCATGGGTAAAAGTTTGATGATCGCGAGAAAATAATAAAGTTAGACTTAGCCACGTTAATCCTTAATTTATTTACCCTCAGCCATGCTGTAATTCTATTAACTGATTCCTTCATGGAAATCTGCAGCAGCTCCGCTGTCTTAGCTGTGCTAATGGCTCTTGTGTCATCAGCAAAAAGTGAAACTATTTCATTAGTCGGGTTTACCGTTAGTTCATTTATTCTATAGCAAAAATTATTTAGACATTTTGGTAAATCATTAATAAATATCAAGAATAATACAGGACCGAGAACTGATCCTTGCGGAACACCTATTTCAATACGCTTTTTTTCGGAAGAAGTATCATTTAGTTGGACATACTGATAACGATTGCTTAAAAAACTTCTTAAAAAATTGAATGATTTACCCCTCAAATCATACACCTCACACTTCGTAAGTAGAAGTTCATGATCCACAGTATCGAAAGCTTTCATCAGATCTAAAAATATAGCACCTATTTTGAAACCTNTATCTAATACATCATTAATAATAGTTGTCAAATAAATCATCGCCTGTTCCGTTGTCCTTTTTCTACGGAACCCAAATTGTGTCTCTACCAGTAACTTAGGATCCTCCAAAAAACCCATCATTCTAATACTAAAACACTTCTCAAAAACACGGGAAATAATGGGTAAAACAGATATCGGTCTATAGTTTCCTGGGTCATTTTGAATACCACCCTTATGAATTGGGGTTATACGGGCAACTTTAAAACAGTCTGGGAATTTTCCTTGACGAAAACACTCATTAATTAACCCACATAAAACTTCAGCTATAACAGGAAAAATACATTTAAGTGTTTTTAGAGTAATATGATCGCTACCAGATGAATTACTACGCAACCCATAAATAATTTTTTTTAATTTCATCAACTGTTAGAAGTCTAAGGTGAAGAGACACATCAATGGGGTCCCTCAGTAAGGACTCGGACGTTGGGTCACCACTATCAGGCACAACTGACATAGCTAAATTCAGACCAATATTCGAAAAATAACTCTGAAAGTCATTACATATGTCCTTTTCAGAATTCAAAGTCTTTCCCATTACACTAACTAATTCATCAGGTACACTATTAATTTTTAATCCAATCACATCTTTTATTAGTCCCCAGGTTTTCTTAGGGCATCCTTCGACCTCCTTAAACTTTTTCTCAAAATATTTCTTTTTTTCATTTCTTAAAATTGTATTCAACCTATTTCGATAAATTTCATATAATTGCTTATTTTCTTGTGTCGGGTTAATTATTTGAGCTCTAAACAATTTATCTCTTACATTTATTTGCTTCAAAATCACAGGACCAATCCAAGGTTTTTTACTTGAGTGCTTTCTATTAAACGGTTTCAATATGACTACTTGACTTATCAAACTCTGCAACTATTCATAAAATAAAACAAACTTTGAATTTGCGTCCTGAACTTCGCCTAGAACATCGTACCAATCCACCTTTTCTATATCATTTTTAAGTTTTACTGTAACTGTAATGAAACTGTATGTTTATGTGTTTTTGTCTCTCTCACTCTCTGTGCCTGTGTGTCTGGGTGGGTGCTTGTCTCAGTGTCGGTCTTTCCCTGTTTGCATGTCTGCATCTATGTGTTTTTACCTCTGTCACTCTCTAGGCATGTGTGTCTGGGCGGGTATTTGCTTTTCCCAGTGCCTGTCTTTGTCGGTTTACGTGTCTGAATTTATGTGTTTCTATGCGTTTTGTCTCTCTCATTTTCTCTGCCTGTGTGTCTGGGCAGGTGTTTTCTGGGCTCAGTGTCTGTTTTTGTCTGTTTCTATGTCTGAATCTATGTGTCTGTGTGTGTTTTGTCTCTCTTACTCTCTCTCTTTGTCTCTCTCTCTCTTACAGTGTTTCTGGGAGGCGTTTCCTTGTCCCAGTACCTGTCTTTGTCGGTTTGTCGCCCCGTGTCTGTTTTTGTCCCAATGTCTGTCTTTGTCTGTTTATAGCCTGTCTGTATGCCTTTTTATCTCTCTCAGTCACTAATTATGTGTGTCTGGGCGGGTGTATGCTTGTCTTAGTGTCGGTTTTTTGTTGTTTGTATTTCTGAATCTGAATGTGTCTAGGTGGATGTTTCCCAGTCCCGGCGCCTGTCTTTGTCGGTTTTTATGTCTGAATCTATATATTTTTATGTGTTTTTGCCTCTCTCACTCTCTTTGCCTGTGTGTCTGGATGGGTAATTGCTTGTTATAGTGTCTGTCTTTGTCTACATGTATGTCTGAATATGTGTGTTTGTAGGGGTTTTGTTTCACCCACTCTCTGTGCCTTTGTGTCTGGGCGGGTGTTTGCTTGTCCCAGTGTCTGTCTTTGTCTTTTTATATGTCTGAATCTTTGTTTTTGTATTTGTTTTTTCCTCTCTTACTCACTGTGCTTGTGTTTTTGGGCCGGAACTTTCCTTGTCCCAGTCTCTATCTTTGTCGGTTTGTATGTCTGAATCTGTGTGTTTGTATGCGTTATTGTCTCTCTCGCTCTCTGTCCCTGTGTGACTGGGCAGCTATTTGCTTGTCCCCAGTGTTTGTCATTGTCTGTTTGTATGTCTGAATCTATTTGTTCGTATGTGTTTTTGTCTTTCTCACTCTCTAGGGTTGTGTGTTCGTGCTGGTTTGCTCGTCCCAGTGCCTGTCTTTCTCGGTTTTCATGTCTGAATTTATGGGATGGAATGCGTTTCTGTCTCTCTCACTCTCTGTGCCTGTTTGTCTGAGTGGGTATTTGTTTGTCTCAGTGCCTGTCTTTGTCTGTTTATATGTCTGAATATATATTTGTATGTGTTTTGTCTCTCTCACTCTCTGTGCGTTTGTGTCTGGGCGGGTGTTTGCTTTTTCCAGTCTTTGTCTATTTGTATATCTGAGTGGGTGCATGTCTTAGTCTGTCTGAGTCGGTTTTTATGTCTTAATCTGTGTGTTTGTATGAGTTTTTGTCTCTAAATCTCTATGTCTTTGTTTCCTGGTGGCTGTTTGCATGTACCAGTGCCTGTCTTTGTCTGTTTGTATATCTGTGCAGGTGTTTGCTTGTCACTGTGTCTGTCTTTTGTCTTGTTTGTATGTCTGAATCTGTGTGTCTGTAAGTTTGTCTGTGCCTGTCCTTTGTCTGTTTGTATGTCTGAATATGTGTGTCTGTATGTTTCTCTGTGCCAATGTGTCTGGTCAGACGTTTGCTTGTTGCAGTGTCTGTCTCTGTCTGTTTGTATATTTGGGCAGGTTTTAGCTTATCCAAGTGTCTATCTTTATCGTTTTGTATGTCTGAATCTGTCTGTTTGTATATGTTTTTTTCTCTTTCACTCGCTCTGCCTGTGTATCTGGGCGGGTGTTTGCTTGTACCAGAGCCAGTTTTTGTCTGTTTGCATGTCTGTATATGTGTGTTTTTATTTGTTTTTGTCTCTCTACCACTCTGCCTGTGTGTCTGGACGGGTGGCTGATTGTCCCAGCGTCTGTCTTTGTCTGTTGGTATATTTGATTCCTTGTGTTTGTTTGTGTTTTATCTCTCTCACTCTTCCTCTCAGTGGACGGGTGTTTGCCTGTACGAGTGCCTGTCTTTGTCTATCTATATGCCCGAATCTATGTGTTTTTATGTGTTTTCGTCTCTCTTACTCTCTTCACCTGTGTGTCTGAGTGGGTGGTTATTTATCCAAATTTTTGTGTTTGTCTGTTTGTTTTACTGAATCGATATGTTTGTATGCGTTTCTGTATCTCTTACTCTCTAAGCCTGTATGTCTGGGCGGGTTTTTGCTTGTCCCAGTTCCTGTATTTGTCTGTTTGTATGTCTGAATATATGTGTTTATTATGCGTTTTTGTATCTCTCACTCTCTAAGCCTGTATGTCTGGACAGGTGTTTGCTTGTCCCAGTGCCTGTCTTTGTCAGTTTTTATGTCCGAATCTGTGTGTTTGCATGTGTTTTTGTCTCTCTCACTCTCTGTGCCATTGTGTCTGAACAGGTGTTTGCTTGTCCCAATGTCTGTATTTGTCTGTTTGCATGTCTGAATCTGTGTGCTTGTGTATTTTTTTGTCTCTCTCACTTTTTGTGCTTGTGTGTCTAGGTGGGTGTTTGCTTGTCCGAGTGTCTGTCTTTTGCCTCTTTGTATGTCTGAATCTGTGGGTCTGTATGTTTGACTCTCTCACTCTTTGTGCCTGTGTGTCTGGGAAGATGTTTGCTTGTCGCAGTCTCTGTCTCTTTCTGTTTGTATATCTGGGCAGGTTTTTGCTTGTCCCAGTGTATATCTTTATCGGTTTGTGTGTCTGAATCCGTGTGTTTGTATATGGTTTTGTCTCTCTCACTCGTTATGCCTGTGTATCTGGGTGGGTGTTTGCTTGTACCAGTGCCAGTCTTTGTCTGTTTTTATGTCTGAATATGTGTGTTTTATGTTTTTTNTTTTTTGACTATCTCAGTGTCTTTCTCTGTCTGTTTGTATATCTGATTCCTTGTGTGTGTTTGTGTTTTATCTCTCTCACTCTCACTCTCAGTGGACGGGTGTTTGCTTGTAGCAGTTTCTGTCTTTGTCTCTCTATGTTTCCCAATCTGTGTGTTTTATGTGTTTTCGTCTCTCTCACTCTCTTCACCTGTATGTCTGGGTGAGTGGTTGTTTTTCCCAATGTCTGTGTTTGTGTGTTTGTTTGTCTGAATCTATATGTTTGTATGCGTTTTTGTATCTCTAACTCTATAAGCCTGTATGTCTGGGTGGGTGTTTGCTTGTCCCAGTGTCTGTATTTGTCTGTTTTTCTGTCTGAATATATGTGTTTATCATGCGTTTTTGTATGTCTCACTCTCTAAGCCTGTATGTCTGGACGGGTGTTTGCTTGTCTTTGTCAGTTTGCATGTCTGAATCTATATGTTTGTATGTGTTTAAATCTCTCTCACTCTTTGTGCCTGTGTGTATGGGTGGGTTTCGCTTGTCCCAGCGTCTGTCTTTGTCTTTTCTTATGTCTGAATCTGTGTGTTTGTATGTTTTTTTGTCTCTCTCAGTCTCTGTGTGATTGTGTCTGAGCAGGTGTTTGCTTGTCCCCAATGTCTGTCTGTGTCTGTTTGTATGTCTGAATCTGTGTGTTTGTGTATGTTTTGTTTTCGTCTCTCTCACTCTCTGTGCTTGTGTGTCTAGGTGGGTGTTTGCTTGTCCCAGTGTCTCTCTTTGTCTGTTTGTATGTCTGAATTTGTATGTTTATGTGTTTTTATCTCTCTCACTCTCTTTGCCTGTGTGCCTGGGCAGGTGTTTGTTTTTCCCAGTGTCTGTCTTCGTCTCTTTCTATGTTTGAATATGTGTGTTAATATGTGTCTTTCTTACTCTTTGTGCCTGTGTGTCTGGGTGGGTGTTTGCTTGTCTCAGTCTTTGTCTTTGGCTGTTTGTATGGCTGAATCTGTGTGTTTGTATGCTGTTTCTCTTACTCTCTGTGCTTATGTGTCTGGACGGTTGTTTGCTTGTCCCAGTGTCTGTCTTTGTCTGTTTATATGTCTGAATCTTTGTGCGTCTGTGTGTATGTGTTACGGTCTCTCTCACTCTCTGCGCTTGTGTTTCTGGGTGGGTGTTTTCTTGTTCCAGTGTCTCTCTTTGTCTGTATATATGTCTGAATCTGTGTGTTTGTAGGTGTTTTCTTCTCTTTTACTCTCTGTGCCTGTGTCTCTGTGTCTCTGTGTCTGGGCGGGTTTTTGCTTGTCCCAGTACCTGTCTTTGCTGGATTTTATGTCTGAATTTGTGTTTGCATGCGTTTTTGTCTCTCTCACTCTCCGCGCATTTATGTCTGGGCGAGTATTTGCTTGTCCCAGTATCTGTCTTTGTTTGTTTGTCCGAATCTGTGTTTCTGTAAGTATTCTTTTCTCTCTAACTCTCTGTGCCGGTGTGTCTGGGCAGGTATTTGCTTGTCGCAGTGTCGGTCTTTGTCCGTTTGTATATCTGGGCGGGTGTTTGCTTGTCCAAGTGTCTTTCTTTGTCGGTTTGTATGTCTGAATTTTTGTGTTTGTATGTGTTTTTTTTGTCTCTCTAACTCTCCGTGCCCCTGTGTCTGGGTGGGTGTTTGATTATACCAGTGCCTTTCTTTGTTTGTATGTCTGAATCTGTGTGTTTTTATTGTTTTTGTCTCTCATACTCTCTGCCTGTCTGTCTGGGTGGCTGGTTCCTTGTCCCAGTGTCTGTCTTTGTCGGTTTGTATATCTGAATCCATGTGTTAGTATGTGCTTTTGTCTCTCTCACTCTCATTGCCTGTGTGTCTGGACGGGGTGTTTTCTTCTACCCGTGCCTGTCTTTGTCTGTTTGTATATCTGAATCTGTGTGTTTTTTTTTGTGTTTTCGTCTCTTTCCCTCTCTTCACCTGTGTGTCCGGGTGAGTGTTTTCTTGCCCCAGTGTCAGTCTTTGTCTGTTTGTATGTCTAAGTCAGTGTTTTTGAATAGGTTTTGTCTCTCTCATTCTCTATGCTTTTGTGTCTGGGTGAGTGTTTGCTTGTCCCAGTTTCTGTCTTTGTTTGTTTATTAATTAAAAAAAACTTTCCGAAAAATAGGTTTTTCAAAGAAAAGCAAAGACCATTTTAAACTTAAGTTCAGCAGATAGAAACACCTGTTAAAATTCAAACTCAAAACAACCAGAAATTACTATGAAAGAATAAATGGAACCCAAAACAAATAGAAATTAAATAATCAATAATAGCAAAAAACACACAGCAAGTAATTATATAAATGAATAAATAGATCTTAAAGCGTATAATGCTTAGATTGAATATAAAAATCAAGCTTAAAACGAAAAAAAATAGTTTGCTATTGAAGTATAAATGAAACTCAAAACTAAACGAAGTTAGATAAACAACCAATGCAAACAAACATACAATGGACATTAATGTAAATGAATAAAAAATCTTAACACGACTGAAACTTAAATCGAATATGCTAATCAAGTTTGACACGAACAAAAATCACTACACAAAAGAGCTTGGATATCGCATCCTTCTCTCACTGTAAAAGTCTAAAACATACTGTGTCATTGGCGCTTCACTGAAAACCAATTTTATTACAAATATCTTCTTTTGCACTTAATATTGAAAAAAAACCATTAAAGCCGTAGTAAGATTTTGAACTGATGAGTTTTCAGCAATTAATATTATTATACATCAAATATTCAGTTTAATTTATTAGTTCGGTCTAAAATTGTTCAAGAAGAATATAGTTTCACTACAAACAAGAGTTTTGATACTACTCCCTTCCTTAACTGTAAAAACTGGTACGTTTACACATTGCGGAAATTCATGTCTTAACAATCCGTGCGGAAAGTCTGTCCGTTTTCATGCTAGAAAAAATCTATAGCTTTCCACAACGTGTTGGTAAAATCAGGACGGAATCTTGGCAAGGTTTTTAAATGAATAAAACCAAAAGTATGGATTATCAAAAACTACACGGTCTTATAACTTTGGTTCAAGGCTACCCCAGCTTGAATGATCCTGTGCACCCAGGCTATAAGAAAATTAAGAAAAACGGTGTCATTTGGCTCTCAAATGCTCAACAGCTTTCAGAAGAGGGTAAGAACATAATACCCTTATTGATGTTTTGATGATACTACTAGTAACAACTCACCGCAGCACCAAGCTGCCTGAGGACAACACAGCTACGCACTCTCCTCCTCCACCCCAATCCATTCAAAGCCTCCCTTTTTACACCCGCCCACGAACTTCCCATTTCCTTTAAATCTTTCTTTATGACATCCTCCCACCCCAGACGGGGACGACCTGCTTTCCTTTTAGCCCTAGATGGTTGGCCGAAAAGAATAATCTTCGGTAATCTTTCATCCTTCATCCGCACAACGTGCCCTAACCACCTCAACCTTTCTTTCATTATAGACCTAGAGAGCGGTATTGAACCACGTTTTTCGTATAGCATAGTGTTTGAAATACGGTCAGTCAGCCGGGTACCCAGAACAATCCTTAAGTAATTTCTCAGGAAAACATATAGCAAATCTTTATCCGCTTTTCGGAGCGTCCATGCTTCAGAGCCATATTTGACCACTGTCATCACTGTAGCTTCTAATATTCTAATCTTGGTTTGCAGACTTATCTTCCTATTCTTCCAGACTTTTTTTTTTTAACTGTGATACCAATATGGATCCCAATAAGTCCTTTCACCCCTTTGACTCTAGGTCACGCTGTTGCAATGATTTGAAATCTTTGTCTTAAAACGCAGCGTTATTTTAGCCATAGTTCAAACAGAAACGGACGGATTTCCGCATGGATTTCCGCAATATGTAAACGAACCATAAGAGTGAAAATTTGGTCGACACATCCTCTACCTTTTCTAAAACCGCACTGTTCTTCTCTTAAAACTTTGTCTAGGGCATCTCACAGTCTAAAAAGTATAACATTACCAAGTAATTTACTACCTACAGAGACCTGGCTAATGCCTCGATAATTAACACACTCACTTTTATCACCTTTCTTATAAAGTGGCTTAATTAAGGTTTTCCTAAGATCGTTAGGTACTTCCCGTTTTTCAAAAATCATATTCATAATCTTCAGTAACTTATTTCTAACCTCAGAGCCACCATATTGAAGAAACTTATTTACCACCCTATCAGCATCTGGAGCCTTATTACTTTTAAATCCATTTAGTACTGTTGCTAATTCTTCCTCACAAAACACATCTTCCTTCACATCCATGGTATCACAAACTTTTTTATTCTCCTCTATATATTTTCCTGCAGCTCTATCTCGGTTAAGCAAATTATCAAAATGTTTGGCCCCTCTCAACTACTGAGATGACTATGAGTATGAACCATCAAGACTGCAACCACCAAAGACCTCAACCTCCAAGGGTCCCTTCTCCCCAACCTCCAAGGCCCCCTTCCCTCCATTCCATTTTTTACACTCCCCAATTTTCAATATAGAGGCTCCATTAAGAGTTAAAAATGTGTAAGAAAAAAGTTATCAGAACGTCATCTCTGACTTCATCTTTCGGAACTTAGACAAGCAGATTCTTTGAACATCCGATTCCAATACTTTTTGCCTAGCATTATGAAATATGACAATTTTGAATGTTATCCTTTTTTTAAAATGTCCTCTCATGGCCTAAAATGTTTCCTCATTATGACTTTTCTATTTACTAACCTTAGATACTTAAATAAATAACAATATTTAAGGTATGGTACAAATGAATTCCAAAAACATGAAAATAGGGGAGGGGGGACAAAGAAATGTCAGAATAATTTAGAAACTCTGTTTAGTGATTTAATGAGTTTAGGCTTATAAATAATACCAAAAAGGACAGATTCATTTTTGAATATTCTCTTTTATTTGTGTGAAACTGTTTACTAATAATAAAAATAATGGTACTATTTTCCTCTACTAGGTACAGTTTTGAACAGTTGTTAAGGAAGTATGGTATAGGTCAATCCTATATTATTGGGATATCTTTAGTGATGAAATATATATTTTAGAGAATACAGCTCAGAGGTCTTATACAGCATGTTTGGGCACAAGGTTGCTTTTCTTATCAACTAGGTATAGTTTTGGAGAGTTGTTAAGGAATTTTGGTATAGGTGATTTCTATATTATTGAGATATCTTTAGCGGGGAATAATATTGAGATATTATTTAGATATCTATATATTTTAAAGAATACAGCCCAGATATCTGAGGCATTATGATGGGTATAAGGTTGCCATTTCTCTCCACCAGATATAATTTTAGAGAGTTGTTAAGGAAGCTTGGCTTAGCTGTTAGATTTTTCTTTGAAAACTCTTGTTTATTTGTTTGAAATTGTTTAATAATAATAAAAAATAAAATAATGACCTTCTGAGATCTAGGTTTCAGTAGGTTTCAGTTTAAATTTCTTCTTTTTCTTTGAATATTCTCATTTATTTGACTCAAATTGTTTAATAATAACATTTGACTTTTTTAATAAAGCTGGAATTTAATTTTCAGAAATATAAAAATCACAGTTTAAAAACATCTGATTTTATTAATAACATTGATTTTGTACATTTTAGCATATTTTTTTTATAAATTGAGGTTTTAGTTCTCAGAAATATGCACACCCCAGTTTAAAATACATCTGATTTTATTAACAACACTTGATTTTTTTTTGTCTGTTAAAGCTGGATTTTAACTTTCAGAAATATGAACATCACAGTTTAAAAACATCTGATTTTATTAATAACATTGATTTTTTTTTAAATAAAGTTGGGTTTCATTGGGATTTATTTTTGCGTATTTTTTTTTAATAAAGCTGAATTTAATTTTTCAGGAATATGAACATCACACTTTAAAAGATCTTTGACAATGTCATCGGGCTTAACTGAGTTATATACCATTATGGGCTTCGTTAATGAATTCTGAAAGTAGAAGTATATTTTGATTTTTTCTTCAAACAGTTCAATGTATCTAAAACTAAATTAAATACGCATCCTCCTGACTTCTAAGTGCATTCAACTCATTCCTGTATAGCTAAACCCTGTTAACTTCAAACTCATGAAAATCACATTATTCAGCTTACATTAATACTCCTTCAAATTTGACAGTTTAACCAGCTCCTATTCGATAATAAAATACCCATTTAACACCTATTTGGCAAGGGGGCCCTTAAAATGGAAATCATAAAAGATGCTTAGTTCGAAGAGGTTGCTGTAAATTATTGGAAGAGAGTGTTTTTTAAAGGAACTTCAGAGTTCTCATGTGTTTTTTATTAACTAGAAAAAACTGAGAAGTTAAAAGACCCTTGTTACCTTTTTGGTCCTAGATACCATCCATGCAAAAACATGACCATGATATTGGAAGTGAAGATAGTTATTCTAGTTTTTAGATTGAAGTATAGAAAACATGTTTCTGAAAACAAACTTTCCAAAATTCTATGAGCTGCTGCTAAAAATAAATTAAATAAAAGCCAATTTTTTTCCAATGAATGTAAAAAATAATACTAAAACAGAAAAGAAACGGAAATTATCCTGCATATAAGAGGTGCTGCTCCTCATTCTTTACGCTAACCTTTTTTTTCGCCAAGGCTTCAACAAAGAATACTTCAAGAGGGCAACAGATTGTTTATCTACATTTGTTTTAAACAATAATAGAACTTTCAGGCATAATATTTGGAAAGTATATTTTCGAAAAAGGGTGAAAGCCCCCTTAAAGTCATAGAATTTTATTGGAAATTTTACGAGATAATTTTCCTATGCACATCTGTTCTTTTAATACAAAGTATAGCTTTGGATGAAGTTTAATATAAAGTATAATAATAAAAACGTAAAAACATAGTAAAACAAAAGATCAAAGTAAAATCAAACAACCAACAGCAGAAGCAATGTTACAAATAGAAAAACACATAAATTTTGAACACGACAACAAACAATTTTGGACAGATAATTTTTGACGTCATTAAACAAATGACGAATAGTTGCTTCCTGCCATGTTTCTCTTTACTTTTAGGGTTAACTTTTGGATATATTTGCACTTTTTCAACGGTCTTCATCAATGTCATTGTATTTTCTTTTCGATGATGAAGTAGTAAACATGTCTTTTCCTTCGCATTTTTTTCGACGGTGTACCTGTGTCATCATCTATAGTTATAACATTCATTTCGTCATCATCTATGGTGATAGCTTCAGTGATAAAAATATATTTCTTTTACCCCTGGCTTGTGCTTTCTATTTTTATTGACGGAGTGTCCTGAAAGAAGAATTTCAACTCGATTTTAATCTTCAAACAGTTCAATGCATTTAACACTTTAAGAAGGCTTACAAAATAAAAATAGGATGGAAATATCTGGTTTTCTTGTACAGTCTATAGCGCCGGTTTAAATACAAGATCTGATATAGCCTATAATTTTATTACAAAAGAAAAATTATTAATTTAACATTATAATTTTTTTTTATTGATTATCATTGAATTTTAATCATAAAAAATCATATTAAATTATTTATTATCACTAAGGCTTCTTACTGAGATGTTTTTTAAAATTTAATTTGAATGGAGCAAGACTTGGTTTTCGTCTTAATTCCTGTGGTAGACCATTCCATATTCGTGAACATAAAATATCCAAAGAAAAATCCGACCAAACTCATGGCGTCAATGGAACAACCAACAGGCTTCTATCTCGGGATCTTCTCTGTCGTGTTTTATTTTCTGAAGAAATTCCTGAGAAGCATTTTGGTATTAGAGAATGAAAATATTTGTAAACAAAAACTGAACAATTAAACACTTCCAAACTATCTAAAGAATACAAAGAATCCGTTTTTTAATTAGGCTTAATGCTTTTTATCTATTTTATTAATAATATTCGTATGAGCTTTAGATTTGGCCAGCCATACAAGAGAGCAATATCGGATATGTGACTGAATCAGTGCGAAGTACGGAAGACGAAGGATCTTAATAGGAAAAATATTCTTTAGTTTTTTTTTTAAATTCCCGGACTTCTTGAAATTTTTAGTCCCACCGTTACAGAATGTTGTTTAAAAGACAGATTTCCATCGATGCACACCCCCAAATACTTGACAGATCTCTTATCTGGTCTCTGAATCACCCCTCTAGACGTTTCGAGACCTTTAACAGAAGGCTGGAGCTTTCTTACTCGTGAAAATAGCAAATATGGTATTTCTTTACATTTATCGTCATCTTGATAGCATCCATTCACAGATAAACACGTTCCATTGTTTTTTGGTGTCAATGAACCAGTCTCTCACCATCCTCATTAGCACATCCAACGACGGTGTCGTCTGTAAAGCCCTGCAACACTTCGTACGACTTCAAATTTAGACTCGGGTTAGACAATGAAGTACTACGGCACAAAATGCAGCAACGAACTAAGGGGTGGGCAAATATAAATTGTAAATCATTTATGTGAATAATGAATGAGAGAGGGCCATGTATTGAGCCTTGGGGCACGCCGCAACCCATTGTTTTTTATGAAGAATGCTCATTCCCTACAATAATTACTCGATCTTCAAGATAACTTTTAAACTACAAAAAAATATGGCCTCTCACTCAAATATGGTCTAACGTACAGAGTTGTATATCATGGGACATGCAATCAAAAGCCTTCTTTATGTCCAGGAGTATTAGTAGAGATGACCCTATTGATACGAACGGGAGTCCATATATGGGCATAGAGTCATTAGGGAGAATGATTGCGTAATGGGTCGATGACCTCTTTCTCCAAGGGTGCTGTTGTTTTTGGCCAAGTGCCCGCTAGGGGAGAATGTTATGATCCAGGAATAGGAAACAGTATTTGTTATTGTAAGTGTATGCTCGAGGCAAATGTTATGATCCAGAAATAGGAAACAGTATTTGTTGTTGTAAGTGTATGCTCGAGGCAAATGTTATGAGTTTCCAGAAATAGGAAACAGTTAGATCACGTGTTTCATTCTCAGCCAATCAGCGACCCGTTACGTAACAATTCACCCTTGAGATTTCGTATATAACGGGCATGCAATGTGATTAAATTATCAGAAAGTATTTTGACATAGTTGATGACACAAGAATGGATAAATTTGACTCTTTGGAAGCCATGTCAACTTCAATTTGCAATGTAAGTTCTGATTTAATACATTTTCATTTTTTATTTTCAAAATAAAATTATTTTCCTTGGTCACCCTCCAGTATATTCAGGTAAATCCCCTCCCCCCTCCCACTCTAGTACAAACATCACTATACAATCTTTATACTCGATAGAAAACATAAAATATGTTCTTTTTACCCTCAAAACCTAACCCCCTCCCTCATTGTTTTTACAATCAAAATTCTCGCAAATAGAAATAATTATCTTTTCGAAAATTATAGCTTTTCTTTATTGAAATCTTTTCTCTAACTGAGACATCCGTCACTGTTGTTATTAACCCGCTCTGGTTTTGACACAAGGCTCCAGCGCGAGGCATATAATTAGCTCTGACCCTTTTTTAAAGCACTTCCTGTTCATTAGCAGTTTAGTTTCCAAAGGTTTCACAGATTCAAAAGGATACAACTAAAAACTTGTTTTTATTTATTGGATAACTGAAAAAGAACCATATCTTAGATCAATGCTTCAATGTTTGGTTAAATAAGTAAAAGACTAAATATTTACATTTTCAACGTTTAGTATTAGGGGGGGGGATTTTCTTCAAACAGCTTAGAAACAAACTAGGCCGACTTTTATAGGCTGAATTTTGAACGGTTCAGTGAGCCGTAATTCATCTTTCACTGATTCAAAAGGACGCGAGTAGTATATTTCGCGAATTTTTTTTACGTTGTGCTTTACTGAAATGAGGTAAATGCTTTTCTAGAAAAAATTATGGTTAGGCTGGGGATGGGGGGGTGGGGTTTTC
This sequence comes from Artemia sp. Kazakhstan ARC1039, assembly GCA_029168905.1. Lineage (NCBI taxonomy): Eukaryota > Metazoa > Arthropoda > Branchiopoda > Anostraca > Artemiidae > Artemia > Artemia sp. Kazakhstan ARC1039. Next base: position 35,563 of record JAQQPU010000110.1, on the reverse strand, counting down.
TAATTTTCCTTCTGCAAAAAAAGGGGGAATTATCCCTTATTTGAACTTTTTATTTATTTTATTGGATAACTGAAAAAGAACCATAGCTTAGATCAATGCTTCAATGTTTGGTTAAATAAGTAAAAGACTAAATATTTACATTTTCAACGTTTAGTATTAGGGGGGATTTTCTTCAAACAGCTTAGAAACAAACTAGGCTGACTTTTATAGGCTGAATTTTGAACGGCTCAGTGAGCCGTAATTCATCTTTCACAGATTCAAATGGATGCGAGTAGTATATTTCGCGAAATTTTTTTTTTACGTTGTGCTTTACTGAAATGAGATAAATGCTTTTCTAGACAAAATTATGGTTAGGCTGGGGATGGGGGTACTAATTTTCCTTCTGTAAAAAAGGGAGAAATTATTTATCATACTAACTTTTTTCTCTTCTTTAAGGCAAATTGTGAAGAATATCCGTCGCCACCCGGTAAGAGAGCAAGGGATAATGCAAATTGTAAAGAATGCCCGTCCCCCTTCAGTAAGAGAGCTAGGGTCCAAGATATAACCCCTGCAACAGTTGTTCAATATGGCCGCTGTCCGATGCCCTCTAGCTCTACACTGCCGGCCCAAGCTCCATCTGCACAGGCAACAATACAGCCAGGGCAACAATCCAAAAGAGAGTGGATGGATGCTTTCAATGCCGCAGTTGCGGAAAATTGTGAGGTAGCTTACCCGTCATCCTCTTATCCTACATTGGCGTGGGTCTCAGGAACTATAGAAAATCATAAGGTTGCCCTCGAAGACATGCTACCTGGACCATCCGGCACCCAAGTGCAGCCAGGATTTGAAAATGTGAGCATTTTTCCTACCTATCTTATAGAAATACATATCTATTTCTTCCTATGTTTTTAGTCTTTTCTTTTCACTATTTTTCAACACTGTGTAAAAGTGTATCTCAGAGATATTAAAATATTAACCCCTCGCCCCCAACCATTGTTTTCTCTGCCCTCCCTCAGAGATATCTAAATGTAATTTTTTTGCTTGTCAAACCGCTCTTTTTTTCTAATCTTTGCTATTTTCTCTGCATTCCCCCTATCTCTTCACTATCACATAATAATATTTTTAGGTAATTTCTAGTTTACTGCTATTTCACCATTTGAAACTCAAAATGTTATTTTTCACAATTGAATATCACATAGTTTTAAGAGAAGAAGGAACTGAGATTATTCCCATTTATCTATCTGTCACATATCGGCATTCTAATTTGCGCAAGGATATTTTTAAAATAGCTTTCAATCTTACAAAGCCCTTTGCCAAGATTCTAGCGAGGGGAAAGCAAGTTGACAATATACGGAGTTAACAGTTCCCGACATTTAATTGTTGTATTTTCCTGCCTGTTGAAGTTCAGTCTTGGAAATCGGAGCACTCGCGCGACGGGTTACAATAATTAAGCTCATGAGTTCAAAGCCTGTATGGAATTAGAGAGAAATAGCGACTTATGCAGTCTAAGCGAATATTTCAACTTTTGGTGGACATTATGTAAAGGGGCTGGGAGCCACGCGGTGGAGGGTCAGGAAGCACCGCGGGAAGTGCTGCGGGATGCCCCGCGGGATGCGCTGCAGGCCCGAGAAGAGCCACGGGATGCGCTGCAGGCCCGAGAAGTGCCGCGAAAAAAAAAACAGCATGGCTGATTTGAACACCTTACCTTAGACCTTAGATCCACCTGTGCCTCCAGAGGCACCCAGGGCATCAAGAAGGAGCCGCCAATCTTCCGGCCAGTTTGCTGCTGCAAGTATGTCCTCCCACTGAGGTTGGATTGATGTGTGCAGGTTACGGAGATCTGTCTGGTACGTTCTACGCAGGGTGTTTCTGGGTCTGCTCCTGTGGCGTGGACCCGATGGCTGCCAATGGAGCGCTGCATTTGGTAGTCGGAGATTGTCCATACGTAGTACATGGCCAAGGTATCTCCGTGCGGCGGACTCTTATAATATGTGTCACAAGAGGCTGGCCAGTCTTGTCACGGATGGATTGGTTTTTTATTCTCTGCTGCCAACGGATGTTGAGAATTCTTCTGAGACATGTGTTTTCGAAAGCAAGTATTCTTAGCTCTTGTTCCTGGTTCAGGTGCCAGGTTTCGGCAGCGTAAAGCAGCACTGGCATAACATTGCTATTGAAGAGTCGTAGCTTTAGCTGTATAGAGAAGCTTTGGGACCGCCACACTTTCCGTAATCTATTGAAGGCCCCATTAGCTTGGCCGATTCTTGTGAGCACTTCTTTTGTGGTCGATCCGGTACTTTCTATTATGCTTCCCAAGTATTTGAAATGGACAACTTGTTCTATGTGTTGGTCTCCACAAGTGATTTTCAGGGGTGAATCTGTGGTAGCCATGCATTTGGTTTTCTCATTATTTATTTTTAGGCCGACATGGCCGCCTCTCTCCCTCACTGTGTGAAGGAGTTCTTGGAGTCTTTGCTTGCATGATTCTAGGACGGCGATGTCGTCAGCGAAGTCTACATCACTGATGCGTGTTTCTGGATTTAGCTGGATTCCGTCTGTGCTTGTACTTCGCAGTATGTAATCAATGACAATTACGAAAAGTAGCTGTGACAAGACGCAACCTTGCTTAACTCCTGACATAATACGGAAGAAACGGGTTTGGCCATCTGGTGTCTTTACACAGCACTCGCTATCTTCATAAAACGCAACAATCAGTGAAACTATCTTTTCAGGGATTCCGTAATGCAGTAGGATCTTCCACAGACTTTGGCGGTCTACTGAGTCAAATGCCTTCTCAAAATCGATGAATATCATATAGATTTTGGAGCGCCATTCTCTGCTTTCTTCCGTCAGTAGCCGTAGGGTGAATATCAAATCTGCACATGAACGGTTCGGTCTGAATCCAAACAATGAAAATAAACTATTTTTTGAACAAAATCAAATTGCCGCCTTCTATGTAAAGCGATGTTTTAGATTGTAAATATCTTATATTAAGTTGGAAATTGGAACTTTCAGTTGAATTAACCAAATGCTACTATGTGCATACTACTAAGCGCTGACTTTAAATAATAATCAAAATTTTAACAGTAGGGATGATTTGAAAACTTTGAAAATAAGCTATTTTTTCATTTATAGGTTGGACGATCATTGGTCCCTTATTCATTATCACCATCGTCATCAGTTTGAGGAGAGGAAAAACTCGCGTCTACAGAATTTCATGTCATTCAGGACAATTCACATATCAATGAATGGGATGGTATTGTTAATTCCGATGAAATACCCTTTAATATTAATAATTTTCTAAGTAATTATTTCAATGTAGAACCTAGCACAGTTGGGCAAGGTAATGTTCCTAGTTCAGAGGGGGACTTGCCATTGCTAAGTCCAAACACCTTACAAATTTTAGAGGATTTTACAAACGAATTAACTGGGAACCCTCCTCTATCCCCCCCTGATTACCTACTTTCACTTCAAACAACTGAAGTGGAGCATTCACATACCCCAAATATTGTTGAACAATTTGGGGGAGGGGGTAATATACAAGAGGGGGAGGGGGGTACAACTTTTCCAGACTTTCAATTATCTAATACAATTTTAAATGCAATAGTTGTTTACACTGCGACTTTTGGTGACCCTTTTAATACACTTATGGGGGGAAAATTTGTGTTTGATCCCGTAGAAATTGTGCATGACTATTTAGATAAAATTTATGCACTACTGGAGAACCAAATTCAGTTGTGGGGAGGTAGGGATTCAATTAAGGTTTCTATTGTTTTAAAGGTTTTTTATTTAAATGAGGGGAAAAGTGAAGTTTATTATCATTCTATACATTCCGAGATGCGCGTAATTTATCCGAATTTAGAAAATTTTGAAAGTGTTTTTTCGGAGTGGGTAGGTCAAATTATAGCGCATCTTGAGAACTATAACGAAAATGGGAGCGGGTCTGTAGTTTTATTTATTGAAAATTTAAGTTTAAGTATTTGTAAATTTAAGAAAGATTTTATTTTAAGAGGGGGGCATAGGGATGAGGGTATAGTTTTAAAATATAATCCAGATTTAGAAGGTTGTCAAGGTATCCAGCGGATTTGTTTTGAAACAGGTCAAAAATGTTTCAAGTATGCTTTCCTCATATCAGCATTCGAGCCTCTAGCACCTGACGCTACCAAGACGATTTAGATCACTGTGCTGTACATGGGAAGAAAGGGTCCAAGAAGGAAAATACCTCTTGTTTAGAAAGGGTCCTCTTGTTTAGAAGGAAAATACCCAGTAACGCTAAGATCCATTGATATTTTTGAAAGGGCTAATGCCCATTTAAATATCGGCGTTACTGTGGTTCAGTATGAAACTGAATTTGAAGATGGGGTTCGTTTAAAAAAGAAGGGGATGGTTTTCCCTGTAAGGGGCTCGTCAGTTGATTTGGTCAAACACTGGGTTTGGTTGTTGTACACACCACCTAGTGACCTTACCAATTCAATTGGCCATTTTAACCCTATTACCGACATTAGTAGAGTTCTGGGGGAGGGTAAGAAACAGAGTGCCTGTTTCTACTCTCCAACATGCCTCTCTAGATTTTGGAGTGAATTAAAGTTGCAAAATCATATTAGACACTGTAGACGGCATGGATATCAGACAGTGGAAACGGTTTCAGGGGATAGGGTCATTTTACGCTTTAAAAATTTCCAAAACACCCTCCTCCATTGCAACAAAATATCTTTGGACTGTGAAGCTAAGCTGGTGGAGGTGAACGATCCACGATTTCCAAACCGAATCAAAGAACACCAAGCTATTGCAGTGTCCTATGCTCATGCGCAAAGAGACAGTTCTAACACCATGCGGTTGTTAGAAATAGTAGAAAAATTGGATGAGGGGGACGACGAGTGCATGGTCAAGGCACTGACTAAACTAATTGGCACGGCTAATGGTGCTATTTCTCGTTTGAGAAATACCCATTATCCAATGGTGCTGTCTGCAGAGGATCGTCTTGCGATTAAAAATCAAAAAATATGTTGGGTTTGTAAGGGGGAGTTTGTAGAGGGGGATAAAGGGACTAAAGGGAAAAGAGGGGGGAGGGGGAAAGCCAGAGACCATGATCACTTGTGGCAGGAAATATTATCTGAAGGGTAGTAATTTTAAAAGGGTAGCGCATCAATCGTGTAATCGTGTAAATGTTAGCCAACAGTTTTTTATCCCTGTTTTTATCCACAACTCAAATTATGACTTAAAATTAATTTTACCGGCACTGGCACTAATGCACAGGGAAGGTGGGGGGTAGACAGTCCATGGGTAAACAGTTCATTTACCTATAATATTATTCCCAAATCGGCCAAGAAGTTGTTGCTTCTCGAGCTGAAATGGCAGGTAGTGGATAATGGGCATACGTGCTGGAATAAAATCAGGTTTTTAGATTCTTTTAGTTTTTTTCCCAAGGCATTGAGTCAATTGATTCAAGTGCAGAAGAGTGACAATTTTGATAGCTTTCCCTTGCTTAAACAGCACTTTCCAGACAGTGAAATGTATAACCTATTGACCTGTAAAGGTGTATATGCATACGACTATTACTGTTCTGGTGCTCGCTTAAGCGAGGTGAACCTACCGCCAATTGAAGCTTTTTAAAATTCACTGACCAGTAGTGAATGCACAGCCAAGGAGTATGAGTTTGCCAAGAAGGTGTGGGCTAAGGGGAATTGTAAAAAGGGGTGGGATTATTGTAGACTGCACTTGGCCAGTGACGTTTTAACTCTGTTGGATATAGTCTGTAAGAACACAGACCAAATCTATTCAGAGTTCGGGTTATATATAGGATATTATTTTTCCTCACCCCATTTGGTGATGGATTTGATTTTAAAAATTAGTAGGGAGGAAATAGGCCTAATCACCGACGTAGATCAGCACCTTTTTGTAGAGCGTTCAATGAGGGGAGGGTATCTTTTTCATGGGGACCGCGTCTTGTCAACCGATCCGACCGGGCAAAGCACCGGTGCAAAGTCAAATGCAGTGTTCTTGGACATGAATTCATTTTACCCCTCGGCAATGTCTCACTACTCTTTGCCGTGTGGGAACTATCAATGGCTTGAGAATCCTTGTGAGTTCGCTGACATTACCAGCGTCGAGGACAATGGGCCACAAGGATGGTTCTTTGAAATTGACGGTCACATTCCTCTGGCACTTCACGACTCCGTCAAAGATTTTGTTTTTCCCTGTATCAATCGACCAGTGACCAGGGACTCATTGAGCCCCTACAATCGATCATTGGTTGAGAATATGGGGATTCATTGGACCCCCTCTAGGCAAAAACTGATTGCTGAGTTGGACCCTAAGGAGAATATCGTTGTTCACCATGTGCTTTTGCACTGGATGGTGAACAATGGTTTCAAAATCACCAAAATACATAGGGTCCTGCAGTTCAATCAGAAACCTTATTTAAAGACGTTTATCGATACTTTTGTCGATAAACGCTCTAGGGAAAACTTAAAGGTGGAGAAAGAAATGTACAAACTCATCCTAAATTCAGCGTTTGGCAAAATGTGTGAAAGCGTACGTAATAGATCTCGCTGCGACGTCGTGACTGACCCTCTAGAGTGTGCACCAATTATTGCCGATCCCAATTTTACATCGTTCACGAGCATAGAGGCTGGCATGGTTCTTCTACACAGGAAAAAGCGAATTGTGGTACTGAACAAGAATATAGCAGGCGGCAGTTCAGTACTAGAAATTTACAAAAAGCTCATTTTGTCGTTTTTCACAATGTGTGCAAGGTGCAATGGCCACGGGAGGGGGAGTTTCAAGTTTACTATGGGGATACAGATTCTCTGCTGTTAAAGGTAAATGGGACCGAAGATTTATTGGGTGATTTAGAAAAGGGGGAACACATCAGCTCGCGGATGGATTTCACCAACTGGAATCCGTCCCTCTACCCCGAGTTGGTGAAACGTCAAGCCCCCAACCAACTATTAATGTTAAAATCAGAGACGGGGAGTGATTTGATACCCAGGGGGGTGTTCCCGGGTCCTAAAGTTTATTGCGTTAAAACACATAATGGGGATGAAAAGAAGGCGTGTAAAGGGGTGCCTACACATTTTGTAAAGAGTTATTTCAATATGAGCGTGTACAGAGACTGTGTAGAAAGTAGCCTAGTGCCGAGAGCACAAGTGCTTGCAATTCGCTCTCTACAGTATAGAAATTATACTGTGAGAGTGGAAAAGAATGCAATGTCATGTATATCCGACAAAGTCTATGTGCTCGAGAATGGTGTGAGTGTCCTGCCTCATAGCCACTACCGTATTTCAGACCGAGTTGAATGCATAGACTATCGCAATCAACTTGGTCTGGATAAACTAACCTAATCTGACTAACCAACTAACCTGCTCATAAATTAACTAACCACCCAACCCGTTCATAAATTAATCACTGACCCAACTAACCCAACCTAACCTGCAGTGACGACAACTATTGTATTGTTTTTCCATCTCGGCTCCCGGGGGGGCCCTTGCCGTGGCCGGCTCCCGGGGGGACCCCACCTTTAAATTCACTGTAATGTTCAACTGTGCTAGTTCATGTTCCAAGTGTTTTTTTTGTACAGAAAAGTGTTGATGTTGTTGTACAGAAAAGTGTTTAAAGACAATAAGTGTTCTTGCTGTTGATGGACAAAAGTGTTGTTGTTGTACAGAAAAGTGTTTAAAGACAATAAGTGTTATTGCTGTTGATGAACAAAAAGTGTTTTTATTTATATTGTACATAAAGTGTTATCATTGTTCATGTTGAACAAATATTTGTTTTCATATTGCCGAAATAAATGCTGACATGAAATATTGTTTTTGTTGTTCTTGAATAGATAGATCAATGGGAAAATTATTGCTACTACTTATTCATTGGACACGTATGATTTACAGTTATTTGTAGTCCGACTGCTGTCAAAAGCATGTATCAATTTAAAACACCCTTCAGATCGTTTCTGTGTGGGCCCTCAATGTCGGGGAAAACAACACTTTTAGCTAAAATAATTCAAAATTGCGATAAATTTTTTTGGTAACGCCAAAAAAAATCTACTATTGCTATAGTATTTGGCAGGAGTCCTGCAATCAAATAAAAGCTATTGCCACAACCATACCCATACAATTCATACGGGGCCTTGATGTTTTCAATAGTATTGAACCGAACTCGTGGCTGATCATTGATGATTTGGCAGAATCCATTGAACAGTTCTCACAGGAAATGCTACAACTGTTCACTGTTTGCTTTCATCATGAACACATTTCCATAGCCCTAGTTCTACACAACCTGTTTCATCAGAGCAAATGTATGCGAACCCTTGCTTTGAATTGCACTATCTATATCATCTATCGAGTCGTTCGTAATTCTAGCTCGCTCATAACTCTCAATAAACAGATATACCCTGGCGCCCCTAAATTTCTGTTGTCAGCGTACACTCAGGCGACTAGCAAGCCCTATGGTTACATTTTGCTGGATCTTAATCAGAGCACGCCCGAGGATCTACGTGTAGTCACCGACATTTTCGACAATGAAATTACAGTATATCTTCCGGTAAACAGTAGAAAAGGCTATTAGTTGCCATTATGACACTGAAGAAGCTACACGAACAACGGCATTTATTTTCTGTTTTAAGCACTTCACAACCCTTGCTTAGGAAGGCCATACTCAAACTTGGTGTTGACAATGATTTCATTAATCTAATATCTGAACCTTGTTTAAATTTAACTGAGGGCAATGTTCAACTGCCAGAAGGTGTTAGACAACAGACAAAGCAACATCGTTCCACTTTACCTGCCTTGGCTTGTAAAAACAAGGGAAAACAATTTAAAAGAAAACGGCTCCTTCAAGCAGGCGGTAGCTTTTTCACACTTTTACTGCCAATAATTGCAGGACTTGTAAACAGTTTTCTCTAGAGAATGGCTAAACCCTATAAGTTGACACCATTTGAACTTGTCCTCTCTACCGTCGAACATTTTGAAGACAATCTAAGCAAATTCATTAATGACTAGAATATTGCCGATGACAAAAAACTGCTTTTACTCCAAGATGCATTGCGACGTGTGGACAAACATAATCCGTATCGTGAGAGACCCGTCACTGTCGCCGATCCCTCTAAACAGGAAACATCTCCTCTAGAATCTGGAGCACTGCATTCAAAGGAGAAGGAATTGAATTCGATTGTATCGAAAATTGGGAACCTATTGCCACTCACCTATCGAGAACAGAGTAAAAGAGTATTATCTTATCTCATGTTGGAAACTGGTGATCAAGTTCAGGTCGACAGCACAGGGAAACGAATTATAATTCAGGGAAAAAGTTATAATCTAGTTGATTTAATTTGTGATATGGTGACGAATCGTAAAGGACTTTTATCCTTTGACAATAATCTATACACCTTTCTAAGTGTATCAAACTTTCCCAAAAGTCTTATTGGCAATAAGCAAATTCTTAAGAAACTAAGAGAATATAGTCCTCCAACAACGCCAACACCATTTAAAAAAGAAGAAGATTCAATATTTGAAAATACTAGCAGCAATGATTTTACAACACCTATGGCTGCTGGTCAAAAGCGAAGACGAATTGATTCATCCTCCAGTGAGCAAAAGGGGAGTGGACATTACACTACGTGTTTACGTTCAAAATGGATGAAGTTCTGAAAGGTGTCTATGAAAATATTGGTGAAGCGGGAAGTTTAAGTTCTCCCAAAACGCTTTCTGAAGGTGTCTCCGGCACCACATTGAAAAATGCAAAAGAGTATCTAGAGAATGAGCCGAGTTACATAGTACATCGGAATCACAGGCTTCGCAGAAAGCAATATCGACAAACTAAGGCCTTTTCCCTCTGCATATAATGCAAACGGATCTTTTAACTTTAGACGCAATTCAACGGCGTCACAATGCACCCTACAAATATATTCTGGTGGCAATCAGTGTCTTTAGCTGCTATGCCTATGCCATTCCATTACGGTCAAAGAGAGGTGTTGAAGTTGCTCGGGCCATTGAAAGTATTCTTGAACAGGATTCGTATAGAAAAATTCAATCGGATCGTGGCAGTAAATTTGTTAATCCCCATGTGCAAAAGGTTCTATTGAAATATAATACAACACTTTATCGTAGTCACAGCCCGATAAAGGCTGCATTGGCTGAACGATTAATAAGAACGATTCGTCTATTAATTTCAAGATATTGTACTCTGAAAAACACACCGGCTTTTATTCATGATTTAGATAAAATCATGCAGATATACAACCATCGACCTCATCGATCTCTGTCCAACTCAAGCCCTCGGGATGTTCACTGCAATGAAAATACATTTGATGCTTTTCTAAAGCAATACTCCAATGGCAATGAGAAGAAAAAGAAGAAATTCAATGTTGGTGATACTGTTCGAATTAATAGAACCACCTATATTTTTGAAAAGGGGAATTATTTATGGAGCACCGAACTTTTTAAAGTGTCCAAAATCCTGGAAACCAAGCCCACGACCTATTGACTGTGAGACACCAAAGATGATGAGATTGTCGGCGGTTATAATGAATATGAACTGCAAAAAGTTAAAAACACTAGCGAAATTTATCAAATTGAAAAGATATTAAAGAATCGTACTCGTAGGGGCAAGAGACAGCTGCTTGTTCGATGGCTAGGATACAACTCAGATTTTGATTCTTGGGTCAGTGCTGAAGATATTAACAATGCCCAATGATTTCTATGTGACTTTCATGTCCAATGTTTCTGATCCTCCCTACAATGATCTGAATAAAACAAGTGATTTTTGGACGAAATTCTCCCCCACCATTAAATTTGACGGAAAGTATGAAGTGGCTCTTGTCGATTGTATTCTTAAAAATACCTATGACATCCTGAGAAAGGATCGTGAATATGAAATAAAAATTAGTCCCCATGATTGGCCACTCATTAGCGATCAACATGATGATTGGCCACTCGTTAACGATCGAGAAAAAATTCAAAAGATCAATTCATTTGAATATCCATATGTTGTATTACCCTACGATGAGCTCACCTGTATGAATGATTTATGTCGTACTATCAATAAAAGAATTTCCGCTCGTAAAAAAGGAGCTTTTCATTTCAACTATTCAAAGGAGGAGTGCAAGATCTACATTAGTTCACCTATTGCCAGCGAAAGGGTTATTCTCAATGATAACAAGGATGTTCTTGGCTTTAAGCCTAATATAATCAATGGTAAAAGTGCCGGAAACACTAATTTCATTTTGGCTGACTACCCGCCTGCCTTCTCCACGGACACTTGTATATTTCTCTACGCTTCATTTGTGGAAACATCTGGGGTCGGTAATTCAAATTTTCCCCTCCTACGAGTTCTTGAACGAAAAACCAATCGAGAACATATTCACCACTACAATATAAAGCATCTTCAGTATATTCCCGTAAACACTTCCTATTTGGAACTCTGTCAGTTAATACTAAGAACTGAATTAGGTGATCCCATAGCAATTTCAAAAGGTTTGGCTGTGATTACATGCCATTTTCGGCCCATCGTTCAACAACAAGATGTCTAATAAAATAGTAGCATTCACTTGTCCTGATATTGACTGCTATGTTAATACTCTTCGTCCGAGACAACTGGGCAATGGAATGGACTATTACAATGGTCGCCCGTCAATGTCTGGCTATGGTCTTGGCAGCTGGTTTGCTAAGCTGTTTCGCTCTTCACTACCACTGGCTAGAAAATATCTTGTACCGGCTGCGACAGATTTTGCATCCTCTAGACTATACGATTGGGGCTCTGGCAAGGATTTTAAAAAAAGTGCTTCGGAAAATCTGAGGTCCAGTGCGCGAACCCTTGGCGAGAAATTAAAACAAAATGGTAAAGGTTTAAAAGGTCAAGAAACAATGCATCACTCATCAGTCTCTACTCAGGTCGGAAACGAAAGATATCATCCCTTTTGTCAAAGAAAAGAAGGAAAAAGCCGACACTTAGTGTAAACAGAAGCCCCAGGAAGAGAATTGTTATATCGAAACTAGATTTCTTCTCTTAAGGTGTCCTACCTGCCGCATAAGGATTCTCAACCTTCAATCACCGCCTCATTGAATCAATTCAATGCTGAAAATGTTGATGTGAGTTTCAAGCATGGATACTATGAACAATTTTATCCTCAACAACCCCTCTCGGATAATATCCACTTTCAAATTTATTCCAATGAAGACTACTTTATGGACATGTCTTCAATATTTATAGATTTGCAAATGAAAGTCCGGAAATCCGATAATACAATGCCAATTCGAACCGATGGGATATCCTATGAAAATTGTATACTACACAATTTGTTTCGTCAAATCAGTGTCTACATCAATGGCACGCTGGTGAGCACAAGCAACAATCTCTCAAATTATGCAAACTATATGCAGTTCATGCTGATGACACCCAAGTCATACAAGGAATTGAGAGGCACCTCCAATGGATATGAATATATTACTAATACTGATAGTACAGATGCACTTAAAAATGCTACGACTAGTGAATTACATCTAGTTGGAAAAATATATCATGAAATATTTAATATAACCCAATGGCTACCGCCAAATGTTAAAGTGGATATAAAACTGACGCTTGCACCATCCAATTTAATATTGAGAAAAGAACTTGCTGCCAATCCCGATGTAAGTCTCTCCCTCACCTCGGCAATACTTCATGTACACAAACAGCAGGTTATGAGTTCTGTTGCTTTGGCAGTGGAAAAACTGATAGCCAATGGAAATAATATTAAACTACTTGTTCCTCATACAATCACCAATCAACGTCATATTGCCATGGGGTCACGCACCTTCACCAATTCATCCTTTATCAATGGCGAAATTCCATCAAAACTGGCATTGGCATTTGTAAAAAGCGCCAGTGCAATAGGATCGTGGACTAAATGCCCACATAAATTCGAGATGTTTGGACTTTCATCTCTTGTGTGCAAAGTAAACAGTATCCCACTCTACAATCTATCCTTTGATAAATCCTATAGAACATTGTATGAGTTGACCATGCAAACCCTAGATCATTATTCGCAACTATTTGAAAATGGTATAACCGAAGATATGTTTGCTAAAACACATGGTATCATTGTACTGGATTTGTCTGGCACACAGGATATGAGTATAGTACGTACGGGGACTGTGCGCTTAGAGTGTACATTTGCCGACCCATTGGCTGAGAGTATTGCACTAATCTCACTAAATCAATATGAAACCTATTGGGAAATCACTCCCGAAGGCAGTGTTCTACTAGACTTGGCGCCATGAACACCAGTCAAATAATAATTGTGTTTAATATGGATCCCTACATGTCCCAGTACAAATCCTATTGTCTACCCTCAGACTATCTTGGAGAAATTCAAAGTGCGATCAATAACTTGATTATTGTTAATAGCAGTCCATCGACTGTGCTGACGGGTCTTTGGCTGTGCATCTTTCAAACAATGAAAACGATTGAATTTTTTGATCCTCTTGGCCTACCCTATACATTTTACACACCCCACATCAGCAACTATATTGAGGGCAGTGGGAAAACTATTATTCAAAATCGGAAGAGGGTGCAGGATATAACGACTAAAAGCTTTGGCTTCCATGCACTACTATATTTTGTGTTCCGATGTCGCGGCTATACTTACAAGCAGTTTCTCCACATTTATGGTGACAATCTACATCTGAACGACTTTCAAGTGGAAAATATCCTCTCAGACCTATACAGTATTGATTTCAGTGCCCTAAGAGTAAAGTGCTTAAAAAATGTTTATGAATTTGTTTATTAATAAAATGTATATATACAACAATGTCTTTAAATCTTCACTTTTAGATTTCTTCATCGGTGTATAGGCAAATGTCGTGAACCACTAATGCTGGTAAATCATTTGGATTCACTGTATATTGATCTTGATTGACTGCAAAGTCAGGGTCACATTTTTTACAGTACAATGTAACTTCACTCTTGTCATATCTCTTTTTATAGTCAATGATACTATTTGCATTCATATTATGAAATTCACGAGTTTAAATCTGTCTATTTGAAGCAATATCACATACAGTGTTTTCAAGTGGTGAATCACATTCGGTAACTGCCAAATAAAAATCACTTGGTTTATAGTCATAGTAGGCAGTGTCGTCACAGCGATGACGTAGAAACCAAATTGTCTTGTTACCCCAACAGTTGAATCGTAGACCAGATTCCTCTTCCCAGAATAATTTAAATCCACGACGATACGAATCTCGTAGAAATAAACGAAAATCACGTTTAGGATTCTTTCCAATCATAGCGGGGTAAGTATTCTCCCATTGATCACATTTATCATAGTGACAATTGGAGCACAGGTGTCCTCTAGGGTGAGAGTCACAAATCTCTTCAAGACATGAATTACATCCTTTAATTTGTACTGCATAGCCTCTATGTAATTTACAAGGATTACATAATTTACACTTTTCACTATAGTCATCAATAATTGTACAATTCTCACATTGAGTCCAACTGCCAAGAGTGTACATGCACAATGGACATGTATAGAATATTTTTGGTTTCCGATGTCAACTCTCTCACAGCTAGAACAAAACTGATCGTCCTCGCACCTTAAATTCAATGAGGGGGAAGGGGAGAGGAGTAACTCTGTGACGTTACCTCTTTCGAATGGTGGAGCCATCTACATTGAATCCATTGGCAATGTTTTCAAAAGTGTATCTACAATATGATTCTGCTTTATTCCAATTAATATATCGATAAATTGAGTATAAGCATTTGAATCACATTTTAAAAGTTTCACACAATAGTCCAATGGGGGAGAATCAGTTTTCATTATATTGTCAAGTGTTCCCTGAGAGAATATCCCGCGTTGAAGAGATAACTCGAGAAAATCATCATCCAAAATCAAATGTTTTTCCATAAACACTAGATTTGATCTAATTCTCTTTCTCAAATTTATTCATTTTTCAGTCCTTTCACTCTGACTGCTGACTCTAGACTGGCCCTGATTCGTCAGCCCTAACCAGAAAAGCATGTACAATTAGCGATAGAGTTTATTGTCTTCAATATGTTTCACTAATGCACTTAAAGCACATTGAAGTCTATTCACATGTGCTATATCAACTTTTGCGGCGAAACATAATTGATCCTCCATTTTAAATTTGCTCAAGGATATCACATATCTTGCATATACTGCATCCCATTCTAGACAAAGCCGTGATCCTTTCGTGATTTCCACCGCAATGTTTGGTGCTCTTGTATTATTACCATCAACTCCACTATCAACTTCTAATAGGGTAAACATTCCACTCGCCATCGACACAAATATATATCCAAATGAGTAAAGTCAAAACTGTTCTTCTCACTCCTTTGAATTCTATTCACAGACTAATAAAACTATAGCAAAAATCCTATCCTTATATTCCCTCCGCCGCTAATATGTAACCAGCTCTCTGATTGCTGAGAAGGAAACACGTGATCTAACTGTTTCCTATTTCTGGAAACTCATAAGACTTGCCTCGAGCATACACTTACAACAACAACAACAACAAATACTGTTTCCTATTTCTG
>JAQQPU010000110.1:0-20040 GCA_029168905.1 Artemia sp. Kazakhstan ARC1039 | reverse complement strand
CATACACTTACAACAACAACAACAACAAATACTGTTTCCTATTTCTGGATCATAACATTTGCCTCGAGCATACACTTACAACAACAAATACTGTTTCCTATTCCTGGATCATAACATTCTCCCCTAGCGGGCACTTGGCCAAAAACAACAACACCCTTGGAGAAAGAGGTCATTGACCGATTACGCAATCATTCTCCCTAATGACTCTATGCCCATATATGGACTCCTGTTCGAATCAATAGGGTCATCTCTACTAGTATTACCATGGGGATTTTATCCTGATCGATCATTTTATTTATAAAAATAGAAAGAGAAACAAGAGCGTCCTCTTGACGGTGTCCAGGACGAAATCCAAATTGTCGCAAATTCATAAAACCCTTGACTTCCAAAAAATTCGCTAATTGTCTATACATTGGTTTTTCAATTTTTTTTTAAATGTCGATAAAAGTAAGATCAGCCTGTAATTAGGCACATCCAATGGATCTTCCCCTTTAAAAACCAGGACCACTCTCGCTTTCTCTTGATCAGCTGTAAAAATGCCTGTATCATACGATAAGTTCATCACACAAGATAGTAGTTTAACCACAACTTCGGGACTTTCCTTTTCAATTATAGCGTTAATTCTATCATATCCCAATGCAGAACTCCTTTAAGATTCTGTATTATATTTACAAAATCATATTCAGAAACTGGAACAAACCCCATCGACTCATTACACAAAGGAGGAAGAACATCTTTATAATTTTAAAGAAGTATCAGAACTGACTCAATCGTTTCTCTCCCAACTTCACTGAAAAAAGAAGCTAAAACCCCCGTAATCTCACTTTCATTCTCAATACTTACTTCCTTATGAATTAGTGTTTTTGGCATATAAGATGCTTTAGAAGAAGGTTTTAAAACTGATTTTATAATAATCCAAATTTTCTTACCATTATTTCCACAATTCTTAAATTTATCGCTAAAAATAGGCTAATAATAAAAATGAAAACTTAGATGAGCTTGAAATTAAAAAAGAAGATTTTAATAAGATTATGAATAACCCGGTAGGTAAAGAGTCTATTTAAAATTATGTAGAAAATTTTGAAAAAAATATTGTTAAAAATTTTTTGGAGGAGCTGGGATTTCTGGACTCCCCAGCCCTGGATGTCGCTGACAAAGTGAAATTTATTTTTGTTGTTAGGTGACGTGGAGATCGGTTGTCTTCGTGTGAGTAGTACTTCTTATTTCTTATTTTTTAGTGTGAGTAGTACTTCTTATAATCTGCAAATGATACATATGCAGTGTCAATATTTCTTTTTTCCAGTTAACTGGCCTCTGGGCCCTTTGGGATTTTTCTGGATTGTTGAGTTTTTTATGTTTATTGAATAAAAGAACCTGAACTCGAAAAGGTATTAAATTACGACATCCTTTATTGCTTGAACAGTTTCATTTCCAACGTTTTTTCGTGATGTATTTAGGGAGGGGTAGAGGGGACCGCCCCTCTTACATAGGGAATAATCTCTGTTCATTTTTAGTTTCAACGCGACTTCATACTTTCAGTTGAAAACTTGTTTTTGTATTCTTAATTTCTGAATGCCCCCACCCGTGGAGAATTTTTATAGGAGAATTTCCCCCACTTAAAAATTCCTCCCCTGGAAGAGCTTGTGGATGATAAAATGCACTTGCCCCCCCCCAAACCTTTTTTCCCTAAACCCATCCGATGCGAATTTTGAGATATCGCACCATGAGATATGAGCCATTTTTTGGAATAGTTCAAAGGTCAGGCAACAAAAACTTGGTGTCGACACAGCCTCCCAGGGCCCGGGGGTAGGCGTTGTAAGTTATGCCCGGGGGGCATATATGGTTGTTATGGAATGGATGCTCGTATAAACTTCATAGAGGGCTCAGTTGGTTGGAAATTAAAAGTTGTAATTCACTTTTTAAGAGTCAAAAGTGATCAGAGATCCCATCTATTTGATTCCCAGAGGTACTTCATATAGAAGGGGTCGTCATATAAATTCAAAGGGGGCTTATTCGATTGGAAATCGAAAGTTCCAATGCCCTTATAAGACTCAAAAGTGATCGGAGGGCAACTAGCCTCCCCCCCCCCAAAGTCCTTTTCCACCAAATACATCTGATAAAAAATTTGAGGTAGCCATTATGTAAAAAATGGTTTAAAGATCATATAGCAAAAACTCTTTACGTATGGCCATTTCACTATAAAATAGTTTAAAGGTCAGATAAGAAAAACTCCTGTGTCTCAGGGCCCGGGGCAAGCGTTGTAAGTATTGCTCTAGGGGCATATATGGTTCTTATGGAAGGTACTCTCGTATAAACTTTGAAGAGGGCTCATTTGATTGGAAATTGAAAGTTCTAGTTCACTAGTAAAGAGTCAAAAGACATCGAAGGACAACTAGCTCCCCCTCCATGCCCTTTCTTCCTCAAATCCATCTGATAAGAACTTTGAGATAGCCTTTTTTTTAAATACTTCAAAGATCATATAATGAAAACTCCGGGGTCGACAAAACCCACCAGGGACCAGAGGCAGGCGTTGTATGTAATGCTCAGGGGGCATATATAGTTCTTATGGAAGGGATGCTCGTATAAACTTCGGAGACGGCTCATATGATTGAAAATTGAAATTTCTACTTAGATTTTCAAGAGTCAAAAGAGATCGGAGGGCCCCTTGTCCCACCCGTACCCTTTTCCCCCAAACCCATCCGATACAAATTTTGAGATAGCCATTTTCTTTTTAAATATTTCAAAGGTTAGATAATAAAACTCCTGTGTCGACAACCTTCTCAGGGCCCGGAGGGCAAGCATTGTAAGCTGTGTCCTGGGGCCGTATATGGTTTTTATGAAAGGGATGTTGGTATAAACTTCAGATAGGGCTCATTTGAATGGAAATCTAAAGTTCTAATTCATTTTCTCAGAGTAAAAAAGATCAGAGCGCAACTAGCCCCTCCCGCCCTCCACGCCTTTGGGTTTGTCGGGTGGATAAACCTGTCCAATAAAAAGTTGAGATGACCATTTTGTTAAACATAGTTCAAAAATCAGTTATGAAAACTCAGGGTTCGTCACAATCCCCCAGGGACAGGCGTTGTAAGTTATACTCTGGGTTTATCTATGGTTATTATAGAATGGATGCACGTATAAACTTAAGAGAGGGCTTTGATTGAAAATAGAAAGTCCTAGTTCACTTTTAAAGAGTCAAAAGAGATCGAAGGGCATCAGGCTAGACATTAGTTTTACAAGTTTATCTTGAGTTATATTAAAAAAGAAAACGAAAAAATTCTTCTGTATAACTTTATTCATAATTCTCTATAATAATTTGATATTTAAAAAGTCATGCAGAAGACTGTATCATTCTCCATGTTTAAAGAACACATAATATTTTAAATTAATTTCATTCTTATGTTCCTGGCCTCCCCCAGGCCATTCAGCATGTCCCCAGGTGGCGATAGGGGAACGCCCTACAGATATTTAGGGTACGTCCATAGGAGGCACGGACCAAGAGGGGACCTTGTCCCTGGGGGTCCATAATAGAAACTCGGGCACCCTCGCCTGGGGTCAAAAATACAGGTGGAGGAGGAAGAAGGCCCTTAAATGTACACTCAAAAGGGCCCACTGGTTTGTCTACAAGTCCCATGAGCTACAAACCTTCTCCCAGTAATGGGTTAAATTGCATAGTGATGCGGAACACCATCGCAGGAGGATCCTCTATAGGAGGATAACTGCGGCAGGGAGTAAGATCCAGATCTATGGACAACGGCCTCTGCAAAGGGCTGCCTCGACCCTTTCGGGATACCTGAAAGACTGGAGACCTCGCGGTCAACTCTATTCCCACTTGAGGAGTGGCAACCCTCGAGGAAATTATAGCCTAGTAAGCGACACAGCATTCTCAAGGGATTCTGACTAATGGAAAATTCTTCTGGGCTTAGTATGTCTGTGCAGGATTTCGATATAGTCTCGAACACTATTTTCCTTATTCCTATTTTCCTTATTAAAAAAAAATCAAATTTTATCATTAAACAATTTTCAGTCAAATAAATGAGAACATTCAAAGAAAAAGAAGACATTGTAACTAAATCCTAGTGACGCCTAGATCTCGGAAGGTCATTATTTTATTTTTTATTATTATTAAACAATTTCAAACAAATAAACAAGAATGTTAAAAGAAAAATCTAACAGCTATGCCAAACTTCCTTAACAACTCTCTGAAATTATATCTCGTGGAGAGAAATGGCAACCTTACACCCATCATACTTCCTCAGATCTCTGGGATGTATTCTCTAAAATATATATTTTCTCGCTAAAGATATCTCAATAATATAGGAATCACCTATACCAAACTTCCTTAACACCTCTCCGAAACTATACCAAGTTGAGAAAAAAAGCAACCTTATGCCCAAACATGCTGCCTCAGACCTCTGAGCTGTATTCTATAAAATATATATTTCCTCGCTAAAGATATCCCTACAATATATGATTCACTTATAGCAAACTTCCTTAACAACTGTTCGAAACTATACCTAGTAGAGGAAAATAGTACCCTTATTTTTATTATTAGTAAACAGTTTCAAACAAATAAAAGAGAATATTCAAAAAAGAATATGTCTTTTTAAGCATTATTTATAAGTCTAAACTCATTAAATCACTAAAAAGAGTTACTAAATTTATCTGTCATTTCCTTGCCCCCCCCCCCCTATTTTCATGTTTTTGCAATCCATTTGTACCATACGTCAAATATTGTTATTTATTTACATGTTTTAAATGCAATTAATCAGGATTTTAAGGTGTGCATATATAGAGCTAAAAATTTTTTCAAAAGTATTAATATTTAATTGAAATATAGCTGCAATGCAGTTTTCCACCGATCCGAAGCTAAGTGTCTGGTATAAAGACCGTGAAAACTGTCTATTGTTTGATCTTCGTGACGCACATTCTCGAGTTGTATTTTCGCAAGAAAATGTCGCGTCTTTAACAAATTTAGTCATAGCTAGTAGAAACTGTGTATAAATTCTTCATTTTTAGTCTTATTGCGTATTTAATGAAGGAACATTTATCATTTTTTTCTAAATGTTACGTATTTTCATAAGAAAATGGCTCGCCTTTAACAAATTTAGCTATAACCAGGTGAAACTGTGCATAAATTCTTCATTTTTAGACCTATTGCATAGGTAATAAAGGAATATTTTTTTTTCTAATTTTGTGTGGTTTCACATTTCGGTACGTTAGACCATATTTGAGTAAGAGGCCATATTTTTTTGTGGTTTAAAATTTATCTTGAAGATCCAGTAATTATTGTAAGGAATGAGAATTCTCCATCAAAAACAATGGGTTGTGGCGTGCCCCAAGGCTCAATACTTGGCCCTCTCTTATTCATTATTGACATAAATGACTTACAATTTATTTTTGCCTGCCCCTTAGTTCGTTGCTGCATTTTATGCCGTAGTACTTCATTGTCTAACGCAAATCTGGATTCGAAGTCGCACGAAGTGTTGCAGGGCTTTAAAGACGACACCGTCATTGGATGTGCTAATGAGGATGGTGAGGGACTGGTTCATCGACACCAAAAAACAATGGAGCGTGTTTATTTGTGAATGGAAGCTAACAAGATGACGATAAATGTAAAGAAATACCATGTTTGCTATTTTCACGAGTAAGAAAGCTCCAGCCTTCTTTTAAAGGTCTCGAAACGTCTAGAGGGGTGATTCAGAGACCAAATAAGGGATCTGTCAAGTATTTGGGGGTGTGCATCGATGAAAATCTGTCTTTTAAACAATATTGTGTAACGGTAGGACTAAAAATTTCAAGAAGTCCGAGAATTAAAAAAAAATACTAAAGAATATTTTTCCTATTAAGATCCTTCGTCTTCAATACTTCGCACTGATTCAGTCACATATCCGATATTGCTCTCTTGTATGGCTGGCCAAATTTAAAGCTCATACGAATATTATTAATAAAATAGATAAAAAAGCATTAAAAGTAATTAAAAAACGGATTCTTTGTATTCTTTAGATAGTTTGGAAGTGTTTAATTGTTCAGTTTTTGTTTACAAACATTTTCATTCTCTATTAACAAAATGCTTCTCAGGAATTTCTTCAGAAGTTAAAACACGACAGAGAAGATCCCGAGATAGAAGCCTGTTGGTTGTTCCGTTTACGCCATGCGTTTGGTCGGACTTTTCTTTTGATATTTTATGTTCACGAATATGGAATGGTCTACCACAGGAATTAAGACGAAAACCTAGTCTTGCTTCATTCAAATTAAATTTTGAAAAACATCTGAGTAAGAAGCCTTAATGATAATAAATAATTTAATATGATTTTTTATGATTAAAATTAAATGATAATCAATAAAAAAATTATAATGTTAAATTAATAATTTTTCTTTTGTAATAAAATTATAGGCTATATCAGATCTTGTATTATCCCAATGTATTTGAAATTTAAGTTAAGTTTTATTATTGGTATTTGTAAAGTATGGTGGTAATTTGAGTTCATGCTGGTAGTCATGAGGAGAACCGCGACTGTGTGACAGATTGAACAGTATGATATAATTTTTCCTCAACAGGATTGACCTAGAGGGCCAATTATTATGGATTATGGCCCAGAATTTGTTTGTTAGATGTATTTGTGAGTATTTGTAATTTAAGTGAAAAGTATTAATAAAACCGATCTGAATCGAACAAAATTGAACAATTTTTAACTTAATGGATATCTTAAACTTTTATCGAATTCATTTTGGATTAAGGGGCGTGGTGGGCTAGTTGCCCTCTAATCTCTTTTGACTCCCAAAAACTCAACTAGAACTTTCAATTTCTTATCAAATGCGCTCTCTCTGAAGTTTTTACGAGCATCCCTTCCATAAAAACCGTATATTTCACCCGGGCATAACTTACAACGCCTGCCCTCGGGCCCTGGGGGGGGGCTGTGTCACCCATGGTGTTTTCGTTATATGGTCTTTGAAATATTTTTACAAAAATGGTTATCTCAAGGTTCTTACCGGATGGGTTTGAGGAAAAAAGTGCGTGGAGGGGGAGGGAGGTTAGGTGCCCTCCAATCTCTTTTGACTTTTAAAAAGTGAACTAGAACTTTCAATTTCCAATCAAATGCCCATCAGAGCCTTCTTTGAAGTTTACACGAGTATCCTTTCCACAAGAACTATATATACCCCCAGGGTAATGCTTACAACGTCTGCCCCCGGGCCCTCTGGGGCTTTGTCGACACCTAAGTTTTTGTTGTATGATGTTTGAGCTATTTTTAACAAAATAGCTATCTCAAAAGTTTCATTGGATGCATTTGGAAAAAAGGGCGTAGGTGGGGGATGGTTACCCTCTGATATCTTTTGACGCTTAAAAAATGTTTAGTTGCCTTCCAATCACTTTCGACTATTGAAAAGGGCACTAGCCATTTAAATTTCCGATCGAATGAACCGTTTTTAAAGTTTCTACGGTAGCGCTTTCTATAAGAACCTTATATGCCCCCAGGGCAAAACTTACAACCCTTGCCCTGAGGGCTGTAGGGGGCCCGTCATCCTCAAAGACCTGATTTCTCGAATTTTCAACTAAGTTGAACAAAATGGCTATCTCAAAATTTAAATTGCATGTGTCTGGGAAAACGTGGGTGCAAGAGGGGGGTTAGATGCCCTCCAATCACTTTCGACTATTAAAAAGGGCACTAGCCCCTTGAATTTCCAATCGAATGAGCTCTTCTTGAAGTTTCTACGACAATGCTTTCAACAAAACCTTATATACCCCCAGGGCATAACTTACAGCACTTGCCTTGAGGGTTATGGGTAGAGTGTCTCCTCAAAAAGATAATTTCTATCTGGAAATCAACTACATGGAACAAAATGGCTATCTCAAAATTTTCATTGAATGTTTTTGGCGAAATGGTGGGCGTGGAAGGGGTGTTAGTTGCCTTCCAATCACTTTTGACCCTTAAAATGGAAAACAGAACTGTCGATTTCCAATCGTCATATAAACTCTTTGAAGTTTATGTGACGACTCCTTTGATATAAAGTGCCTCTGGGGGAAAAAAATAATAAAATATTGGAGCCGTATGGCCTTTAATAAAGGCAGCGCTATAGCGTTGCCTCTGATATCTCTGAAACTGTGTGTCTGTATGTGTTTTTGTCTCTCTGACTCTGTACCTGTGTGTCTGTCTTTGTTTACTTGTCCCAGTGTCAGTTTTTTTTCGGTTTGTGTCTGAATCTGTGTGTTTTAATATGTTTTTGTCACTCTAACTCTCTATGCCTGTGTGTCTGGCGGGTGTTTGCTTGTCCCAGTGCCTGTCTTGGTCTATTTGTTTTGTTTCTCTCACTCTATGTGCCTGTGTGTCTGGGCGGGTGTTTGCTTGTTCCATTGTCTGTCTTTGTCAGTTTTTATCTGTGGGCGGGTGTTTGCTTGTCCTAGTGCCTATCTTTGTCTGTTTGTATGTCTGAATATGTGTACGTGTTTTTATCTCTCTCACTCACTGTGCGCGTGTCAAATACAGGCACAGAGAGTGAGAAAGACAAAAACACATTAAAACACACAAATCCAGACATACAGACAGACAAAGACAGACACTCATACAAGCAAACTCCAGTCCAGACACACAGACACTGAGAGTAAGAGAGACAAAAACACATACAAATACAAGGATTCAGATATACAAACAGACAAAAAGAGACACTTGGAAAACCAACCACCTACCCGGACACACAGGTACAGCGATTAAGAGAGATAAAAATGCATACAAACACATAGATTCAGACATATAAACCGACAGAGACAGACCCTTGAAGAAGCAAAAATCCGCCCAGATGTTTAAACAGACAAAGAAAGACATTTTGACAAGCAAACACCGCCCCGACACACAGGTACAGAGAGTGAGGGAAACAGAAACATGTACAGACATCCAAATTCAGACATACAAACAGACAAAGACAGGCACTGGGTATTAGGAAACAACCGCCCAGACACACAGACACAGAGAGTGAGAGAGGCAAAAACACATACAGACAAATAGATTCAGACATACAAACCAACAGAAGACAGACATTGGAACAAGCAAGCACCCGCCCAGACACAAATGCATAGAGAGTGACAGAGTCAAATCACATACAAACACATAGATTCAGACATACAAATAGACAAAGACAGACACTGGAAAAAGCAAACATCCAGTCCAGACACACAGACACAGAGAGTGAGAGAGATAAAAACACATTCAAACACATAGATACGTGCATGGAACAAACAGGCACTGGTAAAAGCAAAAACCCGCCCGGACACACAGGCACAGATGTGCCTGTGTGTCTGAACACACATGTTCAGACATACAAACCGACAAAGACAAACACTGCGACAAGCAAACACAAGCCCAGACACACAGACAAAGAGAGTGAGAGACACAAAAACACATACATACACATAGTTTCAGACACACAAAAAGACAAAGATGGGACTGGAACAAGCAAACACCCGCCCAGATATACAAATTTGATTTCCAGATAGATATCATGTTTTAGGAGGAGATTCCCCCACAGGCCTCAGGGCAAGGGTTGTAAGTTATGCCGTGGGGCAACTAAGGTTTTTTACAGAAAATTTTTTCGTAGAAACTTCAAAAAGGGCTCATTTTCGATTGGAAATTCAAAGGACTAATGTCCTTTTTAATAGTCAAAAGTGATTGTAGGGCAACTAACCCCACTCTCACGCCCACCTTTTCCCCAAACACATGCAATCTAAATTTTGAGATAGCCATTTTGTTGAACGTAATTGAAAGTTCTAGAAATTAGATCTTTGAGAATGACAACCTCCCACAGCCCTCAGCGCAAGGGTTGTAAGTTATACCCTGGGAGTATATAAGGTTCTTATAGAAAGCGTTGCCGTAGAAACTTCAAAAAGGGCTCATTCGATTGTAAATTGAAATTGCTAGTGTCCTTTTTAATATTAGAAAGTGATTGGAAGGAAGCTAACACCCCTTCCACGCCCACCACATATCCAAACACATCCAATCGAAATTTTTAAATAGCCATTTTTTTCAAAGTAGTTGAAAGGTCCGGAAATTATATCTTTGAGAATTACACTCCCTCCAAATCCCTCAGGGTAAGAGTTTTAAGTTATGCCCTGGGGCATATAAGGTTTTTATAAAAAGCTTTGTCGTAGGAACTTCAAAAAAGGGCTCATTCGATTGGAAATTCAAAGGGCTATTGTCCTTTTTAACAGTCGAAAGTGATTGGAGGGCAACTTAACCCCCTCTCACGCCCAACTTTTCCCCAAACAAATCAAATTTGGTCTCTGAGGTTGACAACTTCACCAGCCCTCAGGGCAAGGGTTGTAAGTTATGTCTTGGGGGCATGTAAGGTTGTTATAAAAAGCGTTGTCATGGAAACTTCAAAAAGAGCTCATTTGATTGGAAATTGAAATGACTAGTGCCCTTTTTAATAGTCAAAAGTGGTTGGAAGGCAACTAACACCCCTTCCAAGCCCACCATTTATCCAAACACAACCAATCAAAATTTTGAGATAGCCATTTTGTTCAAAGTAGTGGAAATGTCTGGAAATTATATCTTAGAGGATGACATTCCCCCCACAGCCCTCACGGTAAGAGTTATAAGTTGTAAGTCACGGTAAGAGTATATAAGGTATTTTTGAAAACCTTGTTGTAGAAACTTAAAAAGGGCTCATTCAACTGGAGATTCCAAGCGCTAGTGCCCTTTTTAATAGTCGAAAGTGATTTGAGGGCAGCTAAACCCCCTCTCACGTCAAATTTTTCCCCAAACACATCCAATCAAAATTTTTAGATAGGTATTTTGATCAACATAGTTGATAATTTTACAAATAAGGTCTTTGAGAATGATAACCCCCTCAGAGCCGTCAGGGCGAGGGTTGTAAGTTATGCCCTGGGAGCATATAAGGTTTTTATGGACAGTGATGTTGTAGAAACTTCAAAAAGGGCTCAATGGATTAAAAATTAAAAGGGCTTGTGCCATTTTTAATAGTTAAAAGTAATTGGAGGATAACTAACACCCCTCTCACACCCACCATTTCCGGAAACACAGCCAATGAAAATTTTTAGATAGCTATTTTCTTCGACGTTTTTAAAAAGTCCGGAAATTATGTTTTTGAGGATAACACTCCCCCCACAGCACTCGGGGTAAGGGTTGTAAGTTTTACCCTGGGGGCATATAAGGTTCTTATAGAAAGTGTTCATAGGAAAGGGGTCATTCGAATGGAAATTGAAAGGGCTAGTGCCCTTTTTGATAGTCGGAAGTGATTGGAGGGCAACTAACCACCATCTCACGCCCACCTTGTCCCCAAACACATCCAATCGAAATTTCAGACTGCAATTCTGTTCAACGTAGTTTAAAGTTCTGTAAATTAGGCCTTTGAGGATGACCCCGCCAGCCCTCAGGGAAAGGATCGTAAGTAATGCCGTGAAGGCATATTAGGTTGTTATTGAAAGCGCTGTCGTAGAAACTTCAAAGGGGCTCATTCGATTGGAAATTGAGAGGGCTAGTGCCTTTTTATTTATTTGAAAGTGATTGGACAGCAACCACGTCCGTCTCACGCCCACCATTTCCCCAAACATGTCCAATCAAATCTTCGAAACAGCCATTTTGTTTAACGTAGTTGAAAGTTCTGGAAATTAGGTCTTTGAGTATGACAACCCCCTCAAATCCCTCTGGGTAAGGGTCGTAATTTATGCCCTGGGGGCATATAAGGTGTTTATAGAAAGTATTGTCGTAAAACTCAAAAAGGGATCATTCGATTGGAAATTGAAAGGGCTAATGCCCTTTTTAATAGTCGAAAGTGATTGGAAGGCCTGACATTTTTATAGTAAAGATCGATTTGGGTGCAATGTATTATTATTTTTTTACACCAGGGCACTTCGTATCGAAGGAGTGTCGTAGGTACTTCAAAAAGGGCTCATTTGAATGAAAATAGAAAGGTTTAATGCCCGTTTAGTAGTCAAGAGTGATTGGAAAGCGAATAATCCCCTCACACGCCCACCCTCCCATTTTCCCATTATGTGTAAAAACTAAATGTTACCTTAAGGTTAAATCAAAACGCACGGTGTTAATGCTAATTCCCGATAAGGAATTTCAGCAGTATCCCAAGAATGACTGAGAGTATTATGTTCAAACTTGCGGGGCCACTTCTGCTCTTACGATTTAACCGAATCAAAATAGCGTAAGTGTGGTAAAGCTTTCTAATTTAGCTAATTATAAATTTAGTAAAAATATATTATGATGCAAATACAAAGTTTTGAAATACCATTTTTTATTTAGATAAGGAATATATCCTGCCAAGTTTTGCTTAAAGAGAAATTGAGAAATCACCACTTCCTAGCTATTGCGTCGGTTGGTTAAAGGAAGGTGTGGTTGATAAAAATGCATCAAAGATACATTTTATGGGAAGGGGTAGACTGATACTAATTTTATGCCGGACTGACCTCTGGTCCGTTGTTTTTAGAAATACCTTGGAATCTTATCGGATCATTGTAAGTGTCTAAGCATCCTATTATATATTATTGTAGTTTTCCGAGACTTGTGGTCTACTTGGGACAGCCAGTCCCAGTAGAAAATATATATCTGTTATTATTATATGTTAATTGAATAAAAGTATTGTTTTATAGCCAACCTTTCTACAATCTACTTTTAGTCCCTCGAACATACCCAGCTGGTACGCCTCATTAGTTCGGTCATAGCCTAAGGCACGCTACCAAAGTTTAATTACCTTAGGTCCATAGTTTATCTCCCCAATAAGGGAGAATACAGGCATCTACGACTACATCACTCAAATACCATAAGAACCACCTTACCACAACTGGTGGCCGTTGGAAAAACTGGGTCGAGAGGGCTAGATAAAAATATTAGATTGAAATAAAATGGCTTTACCAGAGGAAAAAATTACTTCCCTATCAACAGTACTTGAAATTGCAAAAATTATACCAGAATACTCGGGAAATTCAGACATAGATGAGTTTATCGAAAAATTAAAAATTTTCGACGAACTAACTGAAGCGTTTGAGGATAAGGTCAAAGAGCAATGCGTTGCAGCCAGATTAAAGGAAAGCGCCCTTAAACATTTGGAGGCAATTAAGGAAAAGAGCCCAAGGACATCAGTACTCTAATTGAATCTTTTAAAACAAGATTCATAGAGGCAAGCATTTCCAAGAGGCTAAGAACAGAGATAGTGACGTTCAATACCTCAACTAGTATCAGAAATATGCAGACAAAATTTGTAGATCTGTATGCTTACAATTAGAGAAAGGCGGAAATGACAAGACAGGACAGAAAGTACAGCTACATAGGTTTACCCAAGGGTTACCAAAAAAGTTATTAAGACAAATATTATCACGGAAACCTGAAAATTTAGAGCAGGCTATAATAATAGTCGAAACAGAAGTAAAAATTGACGAGGCTATGAAAAAGCTTGATAATATGTCAATAAATAACACAGGAGCCCAAGAAAGTATAAAATATGAAAGAGGACAGAAACGGGGGAACTTTGAGGAGCCAAATCGTGAACCAAAAAGGCGCAACGGAGGCCAAGGGTCGCCGTCTAGGGAAATAGCTGACAGATTCCATGACCTTGAGAGATTAGCAGCTAATAACTATAGAAAATATGGGCACCCTCCTCCACCAAAGACAGATGGTTGGGGAACCAACAATGATAGATCAAAAATATTTAGAAATAACCAGGAAACAAACAAACAATTTAAGAGAAAATTTTACTGCTATTATTGTAGCAAACCAAACCACTATGCAGCAGATTGCTGGCATAGAATACGTAAATAAGGCCAGACGTACAAGACAAGACACCGGTTCAGAACGCAGGGGGGCAGATATTTAGGAAGGCAGGGAACAAATAATACTTGGGAAACACCTAATAATATTCCTGAATTTAAGCCTAGGAGGCAAACGGTTAACAATACCCAGGGTCAAAGTAGCAACGCTGAAGAAAACTGGGATAACCCCAGAAACTTTTGGCCAAACAGTGGGCATTTAAACGGAGAGACCAGCCTGTAAGGGTCGACAGAACTGTTTCCTTACAAAGGCCCCTATATAGTTTAGAATATTGTGATAGAAATGCAAATAATAATAGTCTACCGATTTTGCGTTGTTTTAAAATTGAGTGTTTTCAAAATTTACCATGTTTACTAGATACAGGTGCATCTAAATAATTAATTCGAGAGGAAGTTTTTAAGAGGTTTCCTCCTAGTGTCAAAAATCGCGTAAGCAGATGCCAGAATACGCTGACATCAGTAACAGGGCAGAGGCTGACAATTTTGGGAGAATGTCCATTAAAATTTAGCAAAGGGGATAAAGAAATAACAGTAACAGTAATAATATGCAAGCAGCTACCATTTCCTTGTATTCTAGGAGTAGATGCCATCAGAAAATATGGGATCGTATGGGAACCGATATCTGATACAATAACCATAAACCAGGCAAATGAAAATAATAGGCAAATTTGCGTAACAACAGATGACGAAAGTGACGATTCGAATTATAACCTAAAAATAAGCGGAAAAATCACAATAGAAGGGAGAACGACAGCTCAAGTTCTAGTGACATTAAATACAAAAGAAGGAAAGGTTAAAACAATGGGACGCCATGATAGAAGGATACACCATAAAAGAATACCCCATGATTTTCGTTGAAAATCAAGTTATAAAAATTGAAAATGGTATAACATACTTAAAACTATCAAATCTAAGTAATAATAAAGTAAGACTGAACCAGATAGAACTGGGATCAGTGGAAAAGATTTCAAATTCAGAAATAAAATCTCCAAACAGTCCAAAATTAAGCGTAAATTTCACTAGCCACGAACAATTATCCTCATAAAAACCACAACCACAAGAAAAGTATGGAATGTCAAAAACAGATTTTTTTGCAACAATTTGATTTAAAAAATTTACCGGAAAACGTAAAAACTCGGGTGGAAAATATTCTTTGGAATTTTAAATAGATTTTTGCAAGAAACAAAGGGGATTACGGATTAACTCACTTAATCAAGCACAAGATATCAACAGAGGGTCCTCCAATCAAAAGGTCACTGTATAAAACACCTTATCATTTAAAACCATGGCTAGAAAGCCAAATAAAGGAAATGGAATATCAGGGAATAATTAAAGAAAGTGTTAGCGATTGGTATTTTCCACTAGTAATAGTCAGGAAAAAATATAAAACCTAGAGATTATGTATAGATTTTAGAGCACTAAATGCCGTCACGGTAAAAGACGTGATGAAGTTACCAAGAATTGATACGATTTTAGATTCGCTAGGAGGTACAAAATACTACACTAGTTTTGACTTAATACCAGGATATTGGCAAATCACTTTAGATGCAGAAACAAAGCTTAAAGCTACAGTAATCTTAGACGATGGAAGATCGTTCACATTTGAACCTATGCCTTTCGGCTTATCATTTAGTCCAAATTGTTTTAGTCGACTAATGAATTTCGTGTTAAAAGATAACGAACCAGGAAGAAAAAAATATACCTTGGCTTATTTAGATGATGTAATTTTGTTTAATGAAAACCTGGAAGACCACTTGGTCGGACTTATAAAAAATACTGGAAAAGTTTGAAAAAGCAGGCTTAAAATTAAAACCAGAAAAGTTAAAAATAGTAGTACCAAAATTAATTTTTCTTGGGCATCTGATAAACCAAGGTACTATTCAGAAAAATCAGCAAATTCAGAAAAATTTACAGTCATAGAAAATTTACAGCCTCCTAAAGATAAAAAAAGCTGCAGAACAGTGTGTGGTCAGTTCAGCTATTTCAGACGATATATTAAAAATTATGCAACAATAGCGCAACCTTAGACAAACCTTTTGAAAAAATCAGGTAAATTCGAATGTCTAGCGGACGCAAAACAAGCGCTAAATGAAATAGAAAAGCAATTATTACAGGCACCAATACTTAAACTACCAGATTTGTCACAAGACTTTTGTTTACAAACAGATGCTTCGGGGTACGGTATTGGAGCCATATTATTAAACATAAATTCGGAGGGAGTAGAATCAATAGTCCAATACGCCAGCAGGTCACTGTCGGAGGCAGAAAGAAAATATTCGACAGTTGAAAGGGAATGTTTAGCAGTTGCACTTTTTACAGAATATTTTCTAAAATTTTTACTTGGAAAAAAATTCATTTTACACGTAGACCAAAAATCATTAATTTGGCTACATACGATGCAAAATACTTCAGCCCGGCTGACACGGTGGATTCTACGTCTGCAAGCATATTCATATACCCTAATATATATAAAGGGCCGTAAAAACATTTTACCAGACTATTTATCACGAAATCCCGATACGGAAGGAAATTTGATTACAACCATCCAGAGCGAACTGGAAGGGGTAGAAATACTATCTAATGAAAATATTTCGAATCATCAAGATACAGATGATTTTTGTTTAGCGATGAAATCCTTTTTATCAAAAGTAACGGAACTGTCAGAGCACTTTAAACATTTTTTAAAGGACTTAGATAATTTTGATTTTGACGGAAGTAAAAATCTTTTGGTAAGATATCACCGACCATCGCAAGAATATAGAAAAAAATGACTTGAAAATTATTCCAGTAATTCCAAAATCACTGGAAGGAGAAATTTTACAGATGGCACATGCAACGATTGGCTGTCACATGGGAGAAGCAAAATTATGGGGAGGCTGAAAGGAAATTTTTATTTTCCAGAAATGTACTCAAAAGTAAAAGCTTTCATACAAAGCTGCCAAGAGTGTGCCAAACAAAAAACGCCACCAAGGACCCCTAGGGCTGAATTAGGTCTCTACCCTACCCCTTCAGGGGTAGGAGAATTAACGTCAATAGACCTTTGGGGAACAGGAGGAATTTCAAAATTTGGAGTCCCAAATTCGGACCAGGAAACAGAGAAAGGCAGAACAAGCGTAGCCCCCAGCCGACTAATATTTGAATGAAATAATTATAACGGAAAAAAACAAATAAAAATAAAATGAGTAAAGGGCCGCTAAAGAAATATCTATATTTTCCTTCTTTTAATCCGTATGTAAATAACATCAAAGTTTTCCTTCAAATATATATCGCCAGTAAAAATTACTACCGTCACGTAGAAAAGAAATTCAAAAAAAATTTTTAGCCTAAATACTCGTAAGTTCCCAGAAAAGAAAAAAGCTCCGATCTAAAGTGACATCATAGCTTCCTGCAAAAAATTTGTCTCCGGGACGAAATAAAACTTCACAAATTGTGTAGTGACAAGACTTGTCAAAAAGAACTACATTCCATAAAAGAAATTAAGTAAGGCCACGTAACTTTTAAATAGGTGTAGTGAAACTAATTGAATTATACATATTTAGAATCAGCATTAAAAGACAATTATTTTGATATGTATATTGAAAAAAAACATTTTGGGGGATAATTGAAAAGAAAAAGACGAAGGAGGTTAGTCTACTGAAATAGGGTCATTGGAAGTTAGCTAATTTGGAGTGAGCTCAATCACTGCTGGTCTCTCGTTGTTAAGTAAATGCAAAGCATCTACGGACCTTTGACCCTCTGAGGTGGATTCTCCAGTCAAATTTGAAAAAAAAATTTGAAGAAATTTAAAAATATTTATAATGGGAAAGGCAGCAAGAGTTTACATTAAGTGTGCACTACATATACAAGCTAGCTGTAATTTTGTTATAAATAGTAGAAGATATAAATTAAACACTTACCAATAAGGACGGTATATATAAAGAAGAAGCCGTAGATAAAATGGGTCACAATTTAAAAAGTATAGCACAGTGTAAAACAAAGTTAATTTCACATATTAAATAAATTCACAACACACCATTAACAGAAATAACCAGGGCGAGGACATTGCAGGTGAATGACACCAATGACAAGACCATTGGCATTTAAAAGCGAAACTGCTAAACGTCTTGTCATTGGGGGGATCCACCAAGGTAACCAAATTGATAGTAGAAATATAGGTCAAACTGGAGAAGGTTTGGGCTGAATGTTCGCTTAAAATCCGACATGCTAAAATAAATAGCATGTCGGGAATTTTACTCGGGCACTAAACCCATAAACCTTTAGAACAGGGTAATAGTCAAAATATCACGAAAGGGACAAATTGCACTCAATGACTATATAAAAATAAGGTGCAAATTAAACTGAGGATAAATACCAGACGCGAATAACATTAAAGACTATAGGGAAACCACAGTGGGTACTGATAACCCCTATCTCTAAACAAATTTTGGCACGTACTAGGCGCTATTTTTTGTTGAAATACCTTAGACAAGGAATATGTGTCTGCGATGGAAACCACACAATTTTGCGGAAATCAGGATATCGTAAAAACGTAAATTCTTATGAAGAAATGAAAACTAGCAAATGCAGGACAAACTTAATTAAAAATGTTCTAAAAATCAGCTGAAAAAATACAGTATTTTTTTAACACAAACACTTTTGGACAGTAATATTTGAATAATGTCAAAAGAAATACAGGTTGCAAAAAATAGACAAAATAAAAATAATGAGATAATGAATTTGACCATAGAAGGGGAATCAGCATAAAAACTTGTTAAGGTTATTGAAAAAAACATAAAATATATAAATATAGGCTTAAAAAAAGACCTATTTTACTGAAAAAGTGGAAAAAGACTTGAAAAAACCCTTAGGCTTCATTGAAGTAAAGAATCAAAAAAAAGAGAAGGGTTCAAGTTGAAAATATAGCTAGACAAAGTTAAAGGAGAAGAAACTGAATGGAGTCAGTTAAACTCTGTTATATGCACGTATTGAACTGACCGACCGAGACTAGTATGAAAATTGTACTAAATAGGTACAAAATAATTTGTATTAATACTGCGGAGCCACCGTTACAGTGGTTAACTCAGGCCGAGATTAATAGAAATATTGAAGAAATGCTCCAAGTAGACAGGAAAAAAATTTTGCTCTTTGATGTGGGAGTCGTTTTCGAAAAAAAAGACTAGCATGGCATAGAAAATTAAAAGTAAGGCACCTTAGTTGAATAGCCTTAAGAACCTAAGTTGAAGTCAAAGCCTAAGACAAGACCACTAAAAGTTCGGAAGTTAAAGCGAAAATAATCATTGTCGCTTGTATGTCTAAAAATAAATTACTGTGACCCATGAAGGCACGGTATTTTTTTTGAAGAAGGGCCACTTTGTTTGATAAAAGAATAGCCAAAGAAAAAACTGTGGCAACAAATCAAAAAAGTGTGGCAATACTATACGATATAATTAATTGTTGTGTGTGCAGGTTTATAATAGTCCTTTTAGCTGCAGCTGATGACATGAGAACTTAGAAACGTTATAGGAGCTACCAAAAGGCAGTCCTGGTAAGCAAACCTTCGGGGTGCAGGCACGAGTCAATTGGTAGTGCCATAACAGATAAAAAGACGAGTAGTTAAAGTTTTAGCTTATCAGATCTAAGCTGTTAAATGGAGCCTTATCCCAAAAGGACATTAAAGTTGAAAAAAGAGATTACAGACAAAAACGTTATAAAACTGTCTCAATCACCTGAAAAATTCAAAAAAATTTAAATGTTCAAAAGTTTGAACAAACAAACAGGCATATAGTAAACTAATGACAGTTAATGACACAAGGAATTCAAAATAGAACCAAAGTTGTAAAACAAGGATAGGAAAATGTATATAGTCGTATATGGAAAATTTATATAGTTGTATTAATGTAATTGGGAATATATAATTGGGAATAAATATATACAATTATAAATGTATTTTGAAAACTTTTATAAATATAGAATTGTTATCATATACAAAAAATTGTAAATATGTAAACTTGAATAGCAAAATCATGTTATATGAACTATTGCCAAGCCCTTATATAGAGGCTAATTATATTTATCAGTTATAGTGTATAAATCTATTTGTTAGAGTGGATTTTTTTTGTAAAAATTTTAATTGCAGTTAAGACTTATCAGATAAAAGTCTTGACGGACTGATTTAAAAGTTGTAAAAAGAACAAATATTGCAATGATTAAATAAATTATTAGGGTACATAATTATTATTTGTTTTTAACAATTAAGTTATGTATCAGCATAACTTCGGTTA
>JAQQPU010000109.1:128667-150237 GCA_029168905.1 Artemia sp. Kazakhstan ARC1039 | reverse complement strand
ATTTAGTATTTTTTTGTGAAGTTTTATCACTGTTTGTGAAACACCGTCTATTAAAAGGATTTTATCCGTATTTGAACTGTTGTTTATCGTCATGGAAAGGCAGTGTGGCCTCCGAAATTATCTGTGTTATATTTTTTTTCCAGTTGTATTATAGACCAAAAGACACTTTGTAAACCCCCTTGGAAGCGGCCAGTTAACATCAAATATAACAAAAATAGAAAAATCCATATAAACATTAATACAAAATGACTTTGTGTGAACACGAAACTCGTATAAACATGTAAACCCCTTACTTCGAAAAGAATTCTTTACTTATGACATCTTTGGCAAAACCTGGATGCTAAAAAAAAACGAGAAAAGGCACTTCTTTGGTGAAATGACATTTTTTTCCAAAATATATATACAGTTGGAAAATATTTCTTTTTATGTCATAAATTTACAAAATGTGGTTCTTTTTGCCCTTCTGTGTCCCAAATTTCTATATGTATCACTTTTTAGCCCTTTTATGTCGTTGTGTCCCAGCACATGGGAATGTGTCATTTTGACATAAAATGTTCCCAGTTGGCAGCCCTGTCTACAACCGCGTTTAGGTATGGTTAGATCAAATCTCTTACTAATATATTTAAAATTTTAAAAACTAAGGGAAGTTTACGAAACAGGAAACTCAAGTCAATCCCACAAAGAAAAGTCACTAATATAGTCTGGTGACACTCGGTATGACTTTCATATTGTCTTTACTGTTTCCCCCTTTTTTCACACTCTATAACCAATGCTTATGGCGTAACTCTTGCAGGATTATTTTTCTTTACATTAAAAAAAAAAAAAAAAAATCAACTCCGTAGCAGTATACCATCTACAGCGATAGCACCTTCCAATTCTTTTAAGATTCATTTCAATAAATCAAGGATTCAGCTCTATTCCATTTTCTATCATCTCTTATTTCAACCTTACAGAAGACACTGATTTTTGTCGTTGTATTCCTTTTACTTCACTTTCATAATTATTTGCAGTAGAGGGATAGAGAAAGTTAAAAAAAAAACCGATCATAATAAAAAAAGGAAATTTAGCACAGAGCTTTTAGTACTTGTACAGCATTTATAGCAATACCATTGCTAATATTAAAGGAAATAAATAATTTCCACCTAAATTATTTAGGATACTTTAAAACGTGATCTATACTGTTCTTTAAAAAAAAAAAAAAAAAAAAAAAAACTTTCATTTCTCTTCTCTTTTAAGTTGGACATTCCCGATTAAAAAGGTGGAATTGAGCCCCTTAATGGTCAATTCTTGACTTTAGACCATTTCTGGTCTAGGATACACCAATCAAAATACAAACATTTGTTCCCTGGTTATCACCTCGAAACTTAGCAGTATAGAATCCCTAATCCGCCATAAATATTATCCTTCGTCACCAGAATATACTTTTGGCAACAGACAAAGAGTATGGGTAACTTATTAGAGTGGAAACTGGCGCTAGTATTGAAAAAAAACGTCATCTAGCATTTGGCGACACATGGCATTTTTTAAAGCTTTATTATCGTTTTTTTTTTCTGTCCGGAAAGGAGATAAGATATTTATGACAATATTAATTTTACCAATTACAAAAATTAAGGTACTTACGTGTTATAGCAACCCCATTCAAGAAGTGAAGTTAAATTAATCATAATGAAATATACCTAAATATGATGAAAATATAATACTTTAGCAAATAAAATATGGAGCCTACAACAGAGAATTATGGGAAGGCCGCCCAGAATTAATTGTACATTACAGTGAAAAAAATGCCAAGTGTCGCCAAACGCTTGATGGCGTTGAGTTTTTTTGTCGATACTAGCGCCAGTTTACGTTCTCGTAAGTTACCTATACTCTTTGGATCTATATTAAGAATCTTGTCATCTGATGAACACTATCTTCCATAAACAACAAAATAGGTTAATTACACTGAAAAAAGGGAAATAGTAAGCACATCTTTAGGGCGGAAAAACTTGGGACCGAAGTCCCCCTCCCCCTCCTACGCACGTGCTTAATTAAGAAACAATTGAACTGAATAGGCTGAATGATATAACTAGTAATGACGATTTTTCTGCATTGGGTATTACTAATCTACCAAATGAACCGCTGCGTAAGGACAACTGCTTTAAGAGCCTTTCAGACCAAAAATTTGGCTTACGTTTTCCCTTCAGACTTGCCATCTTACGGATTGCTACGGAGCTTACGGTGAAACTTAAGAAAATTACGCACTCCGTAACGTAAGTAAATTACGTATGAAACAGAGATGGAATTTGCTCAACTTTACGTCAACAGAAACGTAGAAACGAAATTCAGAGTAAATTTCGATTAAGATCTAACCTACTTTGGTATATTTAAATAGATAGGGAGTGACTACAAAATAATGACTAAGTGTAGTTTGATTAAACGAGTTTTAGAAATAATGAAATTAGTTGAAAATATGCTTAACAATGCACTAATAGTTTCCAACCAATAATACACTAACAGGTATTCCTGTCCTATTCCTATCCAATTCATTCCTATCCTATCACTAACAGGTGATAGGATAGGAATGAATTGGGACCATTAATTTTTAGGGTAATGATGGTCATTGACTTTGGAGCAAAATAAGAAGTGAGATTCAAAATAATCATTGTGAGAATTTGCTTTTTGAGCACAGAAAGATGGATAAAAGATAACAAATAGGGAAGATATTAAAGAAAATATGGACACTGACAAAAATGTTATTAAAACTATTTTCTACTAAATGATACTTTTGTAAAAAAAAAAAACAAATAGGGAAGATATTAAAGAAAATATGGACACTTACAAAAATGTTATTAAAACTATTTTCTAATAAATGATACTTTTGCATAAAAAAAAGAGAGAGAGAGAGAAGATAAAAAGGTGGCTGCTTTAGAAAGAACGTTGCAGCCCATGATCTCTCTGCCAAGTAAAACTTCCTTCTGGAGACAAAATTTAGTTGGCAAGTATTATCGCCAAAATTTCTGAACTGCCTTGAAGCATTATTACTTGATGTGTGATATATATCCTGGAATGAGGCATTAGAAATAGAAGCTGGAGACTCTGTTTAATCGTTTGGGGTACCGCGTAAAGTAATAATGTTATTGTAAAGGCAAACTGCACATTCCCCGATTGTCACAGACTTCTCAGGCTACATGATAATTTCTGATCTAAACAGTCTCAACCTTTGCACAAAAATGCCAAAAGTAGGCTATTCTCAATTAACCCGAAAACTGAGGAGAGTATAATTGTATATATTTTGGAGTTAAACGAGGTTTCTACCAAGAATGGGCCTCATTATGTAGTCCTTGAGTAGAAAGGCTTCGTCCCATAAGGAAAAATATGGAAACTTAGTGCAAGTTCCAGGCAGTTCTTTTTGGGGTGGAGGAGGCTTGGTATCTCCACTGTCGGTGCGCTTCCCAAATTCAAATCGAGAAAAGACACCACCATCACTTTTAAATCCATAGGCACCAACGTCATAAAATAAAATTTGTAGTTCACATCACAAGTTGCAAGTAAAATAACGTTCTTATAGTTATAAAACTATGAACCAGAATTTCAAGGGCATTGAAGCCTGATGTGCTTACCATCTCTAGCAACTATGCAATTTGGCATTTTCCATCGGGTAAAGATCTGCGCTGCAGTAACTTTTAAGTCTTCCTTAGATGGAGTAGCAAGAAAATTGGGAGAAAGAAGATCAAAAATGGTTTGTGCAGTCTCTTTCAAAGTTTCTTAGACAGTACAAATTCCAACTCTGAACTCATCAGTGTAAAGTTTTCATATTGTTTCCTGTTGCTAAACACACAGTCAAGGCTAGGAGAGTCTCAGGGGATATGGATTTTCTATAATTTGTATTTTTCTTTGTTATTTTTACTCGCACTTTACTTAGCGAATCAGAAAATTCATTTCTAGTAAAGCGTTTAAAATTCACGAGTTTTTCATCATCATCAGTCAGGGGAAGCTCATTAACTGCCCTAATTTATCTCTTATATTGTTGACTAGCATGGGACGTACCCACTGCTTCCTTTTCATTTATTTCTTAGAGCGATTGGCATTTTCATTTTGCTTGGAAGCAAGTGGTGCTGACGCAATAACTAAAACACCATCATCAGAACTATTATTTTCTGTCATGTTGACGTTTTTTAAACTAACTGCCAAGTTCTGAAAGTAGCGACATTAAAAAGAAGAAAAGGTATTTTACGTAGTTTTTAGTCACTTTGGTCTGAAGGGAAAGTAATTTAGTCTGAAAGATTAGCTACATAAAACCGTAAGCATAATTCTTACGTTTTAGTCTGAAACAGCCATTAGGATACAAGAATTTATAAAAGAACACTTTCCCATCTTGTTAAACGCTTTTATTTAGCTTCATCTGTTAAGGTTGTCATTCAAGGAAAAACAAATTTTAAAATAACTGTTTTTATTGTATAAGGAAGATCAAGCGCATGTAGGTTTAAATATCGTATACGCAATGAAAACTACGTCATGCATTCCATTGCTCTATAGCCTAACCTAACATAACTTAGGTACCTTCCTCCCCCTAAAACCCCAAAAAACAACAGTTTAAATATCGTATACGCAATGAAAACTACGCTATTCCATTCCATTACTCTATAGCGGTGTCCTGAATTAACCCGTCAAAAACGAGCTTTTCATGACTGGTTTCCTTGTAACGGCCCATATAATGGGAAAGTACCAAATTACTTTTTGTAATTAATCATTTTTAATTATAATTGTGGTTATTTTTTAGATCTAGGTGTGTAGACTTCTCGATCAGGCATAAAAGTCACCCTTCGTCTCCAGAATAAACTTTTGGCAACATATAAAGTCTATCTCACTAATCCCCGCCAGCTGATCGATACTCTCCTCTGACAATCAGAGTGATAATTACTGTAATACCGTCAAACACAACTTGAGCTCAAAGGGTGTGCAACATAAGGCTCGTAATGGAGATTTCTCTCCATGGGACAGTACCTATTAAGGAACCAATATGTAACTCAATATCTCCAAAAATAGACACCCATCATTTAGAAACAACTTGTCTTGATTATCAGTGATAGCAAAAACGGGAGCTCGTTCATGTCATATATTTCTTCTCTGAGATAAAAACAATGGCTGTTTAAGACTGTATATTACTGCTTTATTATCAAAGGTCGTCCCTATAATTCAACAATTGCTAAAAGGCTTGAAAAAACGTAGTGTCCTTTGACAATTTATTAGACTTAAGGCCCCGACAAACTCGCAAAATTAAAGAAACATTAGCTACTTGTCGGTTATTGGAAACACGTTCAAAAATTACGCTTAGGTTACAGCGTTAAGTTTAGCTTAGGTTAAGTTTCTTTTTTGTAAGACTTCTTTCTCGGTACGTGCTATCTATTCAAATATTATTAGCAGTCGGAAAAAAAAAAACTGAATCCAATTTGGCTAATCCATTACGGAGACATTAGACCAAGAATAAATATGAAAAAAAACCACTGACAGAAAAATCACATTTAATCACCGAAACTTGATAATATTTCGGATTAAGTATGACAGATATGAAAAACATTTTGCCAGGAAAAAGAGAAAAGAAGAAGCTGCGTAGCCGTGATTAGACGGCTACCAGGCAACACCAGCTTTTAAAGATTTATGATTATGTGGGCGACGAGGGACTGTAGGCTACTGAAACACTTTTACAAAAAGATTATCTTAAGGCAACATACTTTTGTAATGATATTTCTGTTTAGGACGATATTCATCATAGTTACAGCTGCAAACTAGTAAAAACCCAACCACGGTCCATAGTAACCAAAAATTTTTAAAAAGGCGTTAAAAGAACTGGCTAGTGAGAAAAAACATGTCATTTGTAGCTGATTCAGGAATGGTAACTATCATCTAAATTAGTCTTAATAGTAAAATATTATTCCAAAATAAATTCATGGAAATTCTGAAATACAACCCGAAACCCTTAAAAAATAGCCTCGGATCAAAACAAAAAGTACACCATTGGAATCGCCATGTCCAAAAACTATGTACAGTAACCTTACATTACCCTGGCTTGAACAACAAGGAAAATCACTTTTTTGCATTGGTAGCACTAACATATACTCTCTTGACAAAAAATTACAGATTAAACATGACGTCATATTTGAGTGACTCTACTGCATGATTCCCTGGGATTCGTTCTTTACAATATCCAGCTATTTGTTCTCTAACAAGAGGAATGATTTTTATAGTAGACTAATGATGGTGAAGTAAAGTTGACGGCACTACATCATAGTCCAAAGCCTCAGTAC
This sequence comes from Artemia sp. Kazakhstan ARC1039, assembly GCA_029168905.1. Classification (NCBI taxonomy): domain Eukaryota; kingdom Metazoa; phylum Arthropoda; class Branchiopoda; order Anostraca; family Artemiidae; genus Artemia; species Artemia sp. Kazakhstan ARC1039. Next base: position 143,953 of record JAQQPU010000109.1, on the reverse strand, counting down.
TGATCTCTGTTTCGCGGCCCTTTAGCCAAGAAGTGCAATTAGGGGTTGACGGCCAGCCATCCAGTGATTTTGCACACATTTCCTTCTACTTAATAGTTCGTGTTATGACGTTTGACAATAGAACCTTTACACCATAAGTAGTTAGAATCGATCTTGCAACATTTATCATTTTATTTACAGAATAATCCTAAAGTGCAAATCAATTGCAATTAATTTTATGAATTGCTTGCAATATAGTAGTCTATTTACTTTTAATTATGGATTAGCATTTTGGAAAAAGTTCAGCATCATACAGAAATTCAAGAATGAACTATTACAAATGCTGTACGAATGTATCCAATAAATTAATTTAGCTAAAAATGAAGGAAATTACAAATTTCACACAAAAGCTGCCTCGGGAAAACGTGTTCTTTGCCAAAAACTCCCAAGATGAAATATATACACAGGCATCTGAAGTCGAAAGTTCAGGCACGAAACCCGATTACAATTTCTTTTGGAATGATTCCAGCAAATGGAGTGAGTGTAACATGACTGGAGGAGCAAATGCACCACGAGAGCTACCATGGGGAAACAAAGTTATTGCTAATATCCTTGGAGATGAAATTTACACACAAACACTTAAACAACTGAGGTCTCATCGTAACAAATTACAATTGATCAAAACAACACGGTATCATCAGCAGCAAATTGAGTTAGAGACGGTGCAAATAGACAAATATATCCAGTTCATGGTTGAAAATAAGAAGGATTGGCAAGCTATGACGGATTGCAAGGGGCTTAATTGGAATGTGGTGGTAACAAATGCCAAACTTAAACTGCAACACAATTATGATGACATACGGACACCTGAATGGGTAAGTTTTTGGTTTAAATACTGTGGGCCATACCTGCTTGCTAATTTACTAGACCCAGAGGACGAACAGGAAATGAAAGTCTTGATGAAGGATTCCTGTTCACAAAACGTAGAACGTCTAGTATGTCAAAAGTTCCCGAAACGGAAATCGGATTGGATCAATCTACAAATGCTAAGAATTCAAACCGAGGAGACATTAGCAGCAGAAGAAAAAAAAGAATTCTTGGAGGCAATTAAGACTGAGGTCGGCACTACTTTTGAAAAAAGTATAGGAAACTTGCATAGACTGTATCCATGGCTAACCTTCTTTGAACTAAAAGTCGGCTATGGTCAATTCCAAGACCGAGAGAAAGGTTTCACAGAAACTATGAAATGCACAACAGTAAAACATACATCACAACAGTCTTATAAACAAAGTCAGGCTTGTTCGAATATGTCCAATGAAGTAACTGAGCTAAAAATGAAGGAAATTACAAATTTCAGACAAAAGCTGCCTTGGGAAAACGTGGTCTTTGCTAAAAACTCACAAGAGGAAATATATTCACAGACATCTGAAGTCGAAAGTACAGGCATGAAACCCGATTACAATTTCTTTTGGAATGATTCCAGCAAATGGAGTGAGTGTAACACGACTGGAGGAGCAAATGCACCACGAGAGCTACCATGGGGAAACAAAGTTATTGCTAATATTCTTGGAGATGAAATTTACACACAAACACTTAAACAAGTGAGGTCTCATCGTAACAAATTACAATTGATCAAAACAACACGGTATCAGCAGCAGCAAATTGAGTTAGAGACGGTGCAAATAGACAAATATATCCAGTTCATGGTTGAAAATAAGAAGGATTGGCAAGCTATGACGGATTGCAAGGGGCTTAATTGGAATGTGGTGGTAACAAATGCCAAACTTAAACTGCAACACCATTATGATGACATACAGACACCTGAATGGGTAAGTTTTTGGTTTAAATACTGTGGGCCATACCTGCTTGCTAATTTACTAGACCCAGAGGACGAACAGGAAATGAAAGTCTTGATGAAGAATTCCTGTTCACAAAACGTAGAACGTCTAATATATCAAAAGTTCCCGAAACGGAAATCGGATTGGATCAATCTACAAATACTAAGAATTCAAACCGAGGAGATATTAGCAGCAGAAGAAAAAAAAGAATTCTTGGAGGCAATTAAGACTGAGGTCGGCACTACTTTTGAAAAAAGTATAGGAAACTTGCATAGACTGTATCCAAGGCTAACCTTCTTTGAACTAAAAGTTGGCTATGATCAATTCCAAGATCAAGAGAAAGGTTTCATGAAGACTACGAAATACATAACAGTGAAACATACAGCACAACTGTCTTATAAACAAAGTAGACAAAAGGAGTGGTATAATTGTGATAGACCAAAGCAGGCTTGGCCAAAGAACAACTATGAGGAGCTCAGTACAGTGGAAAAGATTGAACTGAGTTTGGAAGAGCTTAAACGGAAGTTGAAGATGGTTGAATAAGAGTAATACCCCTGAAACTTTCCTAAATGACTACCCTGAAGAAAAAAAAAAAAAAAAAAGATTGTACCTTCCCTCGTCCTTAATCTTAAATGGATTAAATGTCTATCCCTCTATTATATTAATAGATCTATTAACATATAAAATACAATCTATTATATTAATATAACCTATTGATATCCTATCTATCCCTCGTCTTAAATAGCCATAAGTCTTGAGAGCGTTGCAATAAAGAGCAAGGATTATTTTTTTAACAACATTGAATCATTATTTGACTTGGGTCTTAGGAACGAATATTAGCCAGGGTTACATTACCCTCCCTTCACTTTCTAATCAAAATTTTCCAAGGGAATTTTCAGCTAGAATGGAATTGTCTGGGGGGAATTTCCCTGGCAAGGGGCGAATTTACGTGGGAAGCACATGAATAATGGCGTACATGAATAATTTTTATACCACGTAGTGCCTTTTTAAGACGCAGACCATCCATTTGGAATTGAAACGGAGATAAATTTAAAAAAGAATAGAAATTTTCAACAAGGCAGTGAAAATACACCGAAATTAAAAATATTTACATTTCAATATTTTCGTTTCAACTGTAAATGAACGATGCATTAAAAAACAAAAAAAAAATTCTAATAATAAATACATCTTGTTAGTATTACGCAGTAGTTCTTATGTTACGTGTTGTAATGTCTCTATTCTAGATTGATTTACAGGTAAATCTTAGGCACGGGACTGACGTTCATCAAAACAACATTTGGACAAAAAATAAATCTAAGGTTCCTCGCCAGGTTTTGAGTAGGAATGGTTTCTCGATTACATACAGAGCGTCTAAGCTTTGGAATAAGCTTAGACAAAACACAAAGGCAATCGATGATTTTGTTTAATTTATATCTGAGTTACGAGCTACTTAAACTATTCCTTTGAAATAGGTTGAACGGGATTAGTTTAGTACAATTTAATTATTTTTCTATATATTTTCGTACTGACTTAATTTTATTTGTTATTTGAAAAAAGAGGAAAATATAATATACGGTTCCAGGTCACGAAATTGCAAAGTTTTGTAGAAGTTTCCTTATATAAGTTTAACTTGGTGCATGCTTTTACCCCATAACTCATTAATCATAGGCTGAGCTAAGTAAAGAGCGATGTGGGCACAATGTATTATTTATTTATTTTATTGAAAGGTACGGAAATTATGTCTTTGAGGATGGCACCCCCCCCCACACAGCCCTCGGGGCAAGACTTGTAAGTTATGACCTGGGAGCATATGAGGTATATATAGACAAGGGGATCGTATAAACTTCGGAAAGGGCTCATTGGGTTCGTAATCAGAAGTTCTAGTGCCTTTTTAAGACGCAGACTGATCGGAGGGTGGATAACCCCCTCCCTCCAACATCTCGTATTTTACCGAAATGAATCTGATAGAAATTTTGAGATGGCCATTTGTTGTTGTAGAAACTTCGAAAACAGTTCATTCGATTGGAAATTGAAAGAGCCAGTGCCCTTTTTAATAGTCGAAAGCGATTGGAGGGCAACTAACCCATCTCCCTCGTCCACCATTTCCCCAAATACATCCAATCAAAATTTTGAGATAGTCATTTTGTTCAACGTAATTGAAAGGACCGGAGATTATGTCTTTGAGGATGACCCCCCCCCCCATAGCCCTCAGGCAAAGGTAAATAATGCCCTGGGGAATATAAGGCATATATAGAAAGGGTAATCGTATAAACTTCGGAGGGAGCTCGTTGGATTGGTAATCAGAAGTTCTAGTGCCCTTTTTAAGATTCAGTGATCAAAGGGTGGATAACCCTCACCCCCACCCCAAACCTCGTATGTTCCCGTAACAGGCCTACATCTGAATTTGAGATGACTATTTGTTGTCGTAAAAACTTAAAGCCAATTCGATTGGAAATTGAAAAGGCTAGTGCCGTCTTTTTCAAATTATTGAAGTTAAAACATTTCAAACGTATTTCGTTTATTTAGATCATACAATAAATAACCGAGTCAAACTCAAAACGAGCAAAAATTAACATGAGTAGGTCTGACAACCCCCATGCCTTTTCTAGACCAGAACATAATTTGCACTTTACTAAAAACAAAATGTTGGTACCCTTTTTAAGAGTAACAAGAGATTGGAGGGCAAACAGCCCTTATCTCAAGCCCATTCATTTTCCAAATGCGTCCAGTCAAAATTTTGAGATAACCATTTTGTTCAGCATAGTAGAACGGTCCAGCAACTATGCCTTTAGGGATATTAGGCATGTCAACCCCTCATAATTATGCATTTCGCTGATTATGCTTTAAAAATAAATGCTGCTTTAAAATAAATCGAAAGGCATCGTGTTTGTGGTTGCCAATAAGACACCTCAGCAATTTATCGAGAATGACTGAGAGTATTAAGTTGTAAATTTTGGGGATACTACTATTACTACTCCTGCCCTTACAATTTAAATAAATAAAAAGAATGTAATTGTATCCATATTGTCAAAGAGCATAGATAGAATCTTTTGGGAAGCATATTAAGTTTCATTTTTCAGGTCAACTTCAGAAGCTGTAAAATTGAATGAAAAAGTACTGTGTGTCAGGATTAAAAATTGTTGAAAAGTTTCTCCGACATACAAATAGCAACCCATACTATGGATTCTTATAGAAGAAATTGAAAAGATATAGACTACAATATTATTTCTTCCATGAAAAAGACTATGTCAATAAAAACGAACAGAAATTAATTTAAAACACTTTTTCCAAAATACAAGTTTTTCAAAGAAAAGTTAAGAGCTCCGTTAAGCCAAGAATGAACGAAAATACAGTCAAATAACCTTCCAAGCGTAAACTACCACAAATCACTATCAATAAATAAATGAAACTAAAAACGAACATAAATTACAATAAATAGCCGAGTCAAACTCAAAACGAGCAAAAATTAACATGAGTAGAGCTGATAGCCCCTATACGTTTGAAATGTTTTCGCCTTTCTTACTTTCATAAATGAAAAATTATCAAAACTTTAAGGAAGAAATGTCAGTATATGTCAATTAAACGTCATATGTCAGTTAAAATGGACCCTGAAAATTTCAACTGATAAACAAAAGGGTAAGTTCTTCAGTTTTTTCGAGTCACATTTGCAAGAAATTAGAATCCATGGTTAACAGTCATTTCAGTTTCAACCAGCACAGTGAATTAGCAAAATTTTTCAATATCTAGGGGGGGGGGCAAAATTTCCGTTTTTTCAATTTTTCTAATGAAAATTCCAAAAAAGTATTACCAACGAAAACACCCACTCAAGGAAAATGTCCCCAAAAAGACACTTCGAAATATAGAGAGGGGCAAAAATCTAGGAAGAAGGTCTCCCTGTCTCCCTACTGACGCCAATGGTTTCAGCTCTTATTTTTCTTATATATTTATACCTAAAAGTTAGAATTATAAATGTGGCCAAGTATTAAGATAGCTAAGTGCCAAGGAAGCGTCAATTAAAACGTATAAACAGCCACTCTAAATAATTTACAGCATCTCTATACATTGCTAATAATATAAACAAACAAATAAAAACTACTATCTAGTCATTGAGCGTTCAGGTCGGTCACTTACAGTTAAATATTAGCTCAATCAATTTCATGTTTTGACACACTTTTTTCTTATCTTGGAAATAAAAAGCAAACAGATGTCCAAAATCCAAATGTTTGTCGAATAATCAAAGCCGGGCATGTTTTCTTCTTCAGCTTTAACAATATTAGGAAAACAGTCCGAATGTACATTCAAGTTCAAGTATGGAAGAAGTTCCAAAGCTGCCTGTAGCAGGATTCGACAGAACTTCAGAAGCTGCCAAATCTGCCAACAAATTTCACAAGGTCATGAAAACCGCCAAGTAGCATTGCTATTACGCTATCCCAATTTTTCCATGACGGCTTAAGATAATATGGGTTAACACAGTATGCTCAGCACGGTTTCAACCAGTACAACTATTTACCTGACGTAACACGGAGCCCACGGGAAAGGTATAAAAAAAGACCAATTTACTTTTTTAGTTCCAGATTCCATTGCGAGGATATTGTCCCCAAAATCCTAACATAATGTGTGGTTTATTTTCCTCTAAGTTACTAGCATACACTTCTGGATGTTTATACAAGGAAATCTCTAAATTAATACCAACCATTAATTTCAATTTCATTTAAATTTATTGAGCTGAAAGAACCTTCCCCCTTTTTTGTATTATTTCGCAGGAGCTCCCTATAGGAATAACGTAAATATGTATTAAAATGATTTACAGAAAATTATAACAATTTAGATTTGTAATACTACTTACCAGTAATGGTGATATTGGTGCCGCCTTCCCATGGACCCAGTCTGGGTTCAAAATGAGTAATTTGAGGATTTGGACATGTTTGATTAGGATCTAGCCACCCAGCAGCACCACCACCACACTGTTCGCGAACTTCACATCGATCTGAAGCCTGGCACCAGCCACATCCGTATTTTCCAGGCAGGGCAAGACACATACCACAATTATCAGCCATTTCGCGGCATCGGTATATCAAAACTAAAATTATAAATTAAGACAAAAAAGGATAGAAGAAAGGAAAAAAATAAATCTTCTACGCTTCGACTTAACTTTGCAAAACATAATGTAACTAAACAGCGGTTTAATTTGACAATGCCGTACAAATTAGAATAAAATATCACAAGATTTCAGTAAGGCATCTAGAGGTCACCATAAGCGCACAAAAAAAGAGGAGAAAAAAGAAAAGAAAAACGGAATGAACCTGATTTCTCTAAATCTAACAGATTTTTGATGAATCTAAATCAATATCTAATAAAGGCATTTTATAATATAGGAATAAAAACAAACCACTGAAATTCTTATTTCTGAAAACCCTTAACCAGGTTTTCAACACCCCCCCCCCCCCTCGAAACCATAGAAAATCATCAAATAAAGGTCTATTTATAATATAGGTACTTTTTTCTGCTTTTTGTTCTTTTTATGTTGCTGTTGTTGAATAGAACCGTTTTCTAATTTATTTTCGTATTGAAAATAGAACAGCACTTTTGTCCTATTAAGTGGACAATTAAAATGAAGTTGATTCTTGCAGGAAGTTGATGTTTATTATAAGTTGATGCTTTCACGAACGGCTCACAGAATAACGAGGGATTGATACTGCGAATGAGGGATTCGATAAAGCTTCTAGTCCTACTCCCAAGCAAATTATACTTTCAAAATGTAACATTTATTCCTATTACATCGTTCAATAAAAATAATTTAAAAAAAAACTATAGTTTACTGTCATTTGAACTAAAGGACTAATTTCGGAATTCTGCTTTACATTACAATTATACTGGATATTCTTATGCCAGATGTTTGGAATAATGAAATCAAAACCAGCAATTTATGTTATTTATCATTTTTCTCCCTTGTGAACATCCTACGATCGATTTGTTCGCTTGCCAGGTCAATCCATCTGGCTCCTAAACAGCTTAAACAATTCAAGCGTCTTGATATCTTAGAAATAATAAAAACGATCTATTACTTGATTAGACGAAAATAAAGTTAAGAGAACTGCAACTTAAACACCAATAGAAAATAAGGTTTAATCACATAGTATGACATAAGAGCATCTTGGCTGGATAAAAGCAAATTCATGCCACGTACTTGTATATATCATTCGTTTACTATTTGTACAGTATACTACGCCGTTTTTTTTATTTGTTGTAAAAAAAAGTTTATTAGATACAAGTAAAACAATGTCACGTACTGTATATATCACTTGTTTTACTATTTGTACAGTATAACATTCAACTATTGCGACAAAAAAAAAAAAAAAAAAAAAAAAAAAAAAAAAAAAAAAAAAAAAAACGATTGACTGGATACGAGTAAATGCGTGCCACGTACTGTGTATCTTACGCATTTTACTATTTGTACAGCATATCAAGCTATTTATTTAATATATTCTAGCCACTGAAAGTTAGTTTGACAGTTTTACAAAATTATTCAAGCCTGTTCAAGAAATGGTTTAAAAGAGGAAAATCAATAAGAAAAAGAGATTGTTTTTAAGAATCTGCTTATTTTACATAACTTCCATTTCGAGGAAGCGCCATAATTGCAGTTTCAAACTTGGAGTCATGTATCATTCCTTACTTTTCCAACAATTAAAAATTCGATCAGCTAGTCAAAATATGGTATTTATGTAGTCGTTAATGAGTGAATCCTTGCTGTGTCTACGCAAAAAAATGACACCTCTACCATTAAATGGACCAGCAAACTAAAAACAAAACACAGCCAAGTTTGAAACACTCAGATCTATAAAAGAACCTGTTTAAAGGTTGTTAGATTGATGAAAAACAAAACAGCTTCGTTTTTTTTAAGTATGCGGCACTCTAGGTTCAAACACATGTTCAGGTACTGGTGCATTATGCGGGCACCGCGAAGAATGATTGTTTTTTGGGGGTTTAGGGGGGGGGGGGAAGGTACCTAGGTTAGGTTAAGTATTTAATATATGATATTTAATGTGCAAACATATAGCCCAAATTTGTTTCTAAGCTATTATATATTCATACTATTTTATTTTATTTCATTAGCATTAACCAAACTTGACTTCTTCGCGGTGCCTGCATAATGCACCAGTACCACATAACCTAACCTAGGTACCTTTCCCCCCCCCCTAAACCCTAAAAATCAATCGTTTAAATATTGTAACTCATTCAGAAACAACGCTTTACAATCATTTATCTATAGCAATCTCTTGCAAATAGCCCGTTTGACGGGTTTCGTGACTGGTTTCCTTGATACAGTTTATAGCGATGGGCCCGCATAATGCACCAGTACCCATGTTCACACAGGAGCATTATTTGCTAGTTATGGCAACTTAGTTTCCGAATTAATGAATTTTAGTTGCTTTGTCAAGCAATTTAGGTTTTTTTTAAAAAGATCAACTTTTACCACTTAATTTCATTTCTTAATTTAATTTTTGCCACTTAATTTAGGTTTTCAGGACGTTACTGCTTAGGTTTTTTCTTAACAGCAACAACATACTTAGAAGAGACGTGAACATATGTGAAAGTAGCTGTAATTGCAGTTGCTTACTGATACTATTTAAAAATGTCACATAACTCTACATTTTTTCTGTGTTAACCTAGCGTTATTTAGGAAGACGATAAATATATATTTTTGCCAAATTATTTTGATGATTTTGAAATTGCAGTTAGAGAATCATGAGTCTCAACTTCGGCAGATCCAAATTGATGATTCTAAAAAATTAAGTTACTTCGCACAAACCAAAGAGTATTTTGAGCTAGATTATTATTTTCATTTTAACTACAGGGTGTCCACAAAGTCTGGATACATATTTATTTTCATTTTTCAGACAAATTAAAGATAAAATAATATAAAATAAAATAGATAAAAGATAATAAAAAGATAACAATAAGACTAAAGAATAAAATATAGATATAATAAGAGATACCATTTTCAGATAAATTTGATTTTCAGATAAATTGGATGAAAATTTATTGGCTGAAATGGATGGCAATGTGCACCTATTCAATCGAGTTCACCTGAATTTAACAAGGCGAATAAACCCTTTGTAGACATCCTGTAGATCCGACTGAGTTACAGGATCGGTTCCAAACCCGGACGAATTAGTTTCTTTTCCAATATATTAGAAAAGTTCTAAAAGGCAGTGAGCCATTTTCAGACACAAAAGTAATTCGTCCCCATTGTGAGAATAGAGAAGATGTGACAATTATAGAGCATATTTTATATGAATGCCAGTGTCTTTCTCATACAAGACTGTGGTTGCCTGGGGATGTTAAACGTAAATTTCCAAGCATTTGGGAATCGAAGAATAGAGGCTTTATTGATGATATTCACAAGTTGCTCAGTAGGGACTAAAAAGCTATTTACGTGTTTTAGAAAAACTTGTTTTTTTAGTGATTTTATTCAGTTTCCTTTTTTGACTTCTTGCTTAGATTTTGATTTTTATCATTACTGCTTTTTTTTTCATTGACTTGGTACTGTTTTCTATGGTCTTATCGAGTCTTTCAACCTAGCTTTGGCAAATGGGGCAACTGACAGAAGAGGAAGAGGCTCCCTAAAATACTTTTTAAGATTTTTGCAATTATCCCCTTCAATTAATTGTATTTTTTGAAACATGATATAAGCTTGTTAAAATTCTAAATTTGATGACTTGTGACCTTGAGTTTGATAATTCGAGAAGTGTTATATACTATCAAATATAATGATAGACCATTGAGCGAGGAGATAGAAAGCAAAATCAAGCAGAGAAAAGGCTTCATAAATCAGCTGACAGGAATCTTAAACATAACGACGTCGGGAGTCATAAAAAAAAGATGAACTCGATAGTACTTAAAACTTCTTGTCTGGGTTATTCGAGATAAGAGGCCCATTTGACTGGAACTAATTCTCAGAAACAAAATGAAATGGTAATAGCTTATAACCTGACAAATATACGATTCAACCGGGCAGGAGCATGTTAGTATTTTCTCAGTCATCTGAGGGAACTTGATCCATGGTTCTATCCTGAAAATTGGGCCTGGGGATCACATTCATTTTTTGAATTAAAGTAATTTTCTGCAGCCATTCAAACTGTAACTAATTATTACCACATCATCAAAATTCCAAAATACCCGAGAAATTCATGCATCAATGACTTATTTTTTATTTAGCACGGTAGAAGTATAGTTCCAGATAACTGCGTTAGTTCAATATTTACCAAGTTTGTTTTTACCTTAATTAGGTAATGTGGTTGTACATCTAGAGAGGTAGGGAGGAACCCTAGTTTTAAGGTCGACTGTTTTCATTAATTGAGGTGTGTGGTTGTGTCGAAGAGTGAAGTGGTAGCTGTACCACATGCTATTAAATAATCTTTAATGTTTATGTGTCTCAACGTGCCTTTTGGCACAGAACAGTATATTTATAGTTCGTTAATCTTCTTTTTGCTATTAATAAACCCTATTGAACCCTGAAGCTTGAAAACCTTGTTTGACTTTAATTATAGACTAGTTCTAGACAATAATTCTAGAGTAGAGCTGGAAGTAGGCATGTTCACAGAAATTTAGTAAGAGAAAGATAAAAATTTTGAAGGTCCACAAAAATTTGAAGAAATGCAAAAAAAATAAGCGTCTCATAATGCGCACATTTCTTACGCAAAAAAAGTCAACCTTTCGGGGAAAGGAAACGACTAATTTTGAGACTTCTCTATTGCTGAGACTTTTAGGGTTCTTAATACTCTTTTATTGACGTTAGTTGACGTAAAACAAGCATTTTGTTCATTAATACCACAGTTTGAAGAAAAGTAAACAAGAAAAGGAGAAAAGAGAAACAGAGAAGTAAAAAAACATAGAAAATCTTGAGTAACATACACGAGTATTTCCTAAATTTAAAAATATCCAAGTTATATTTTAGCAATATCCTTTTTAACCTAGTTTTTAAATAACTTTCGAAGATTTTCAGGGCTGTATCATTCAATAAATCTTGATAAGCTACAAATGGAAAAGGCCATAGCAAAATTCACACAAGATGTCACTTAAATCTTTCAGTTCCAGGATTTTTTTAAGGATTTATTTCTACCCCCTTTTACATAAATAGTAAACTAAAACGCTCTTATATGCAATTACCATACTTGCTATAATCCGAAAAAAAAATTAAGAGGGGAAGGGGCATCAAAGAATTTTTTTTCTGGTAGTGCCCCTCTCCCCTTCAGTAAGAATGATCACCATATACTATAAGTATTTCAGTAAAGTCAACAATTTACTAGTCCATATCGTTACTAGCCTCTACCATATTAAACCTCCTGAACAAGGTTATTTCCGGTATGAGTGATCTCCTTAGCGTAAAGTTATAGATTCATGAACAAAATTGTTACGATTGTTATGCTCCAAAACTGTTTTGCACATATGAAAACGAATTGTAGATATTGGTTGGCCTACAAACCAACAATAGAGTAAGCAATCAACCTAACACACTTCAAGCTTCTGTACATATTCTAGTTTTACAGAAGAGAAAAAAAAGGCTTACTGTGAACATTGTCAGGGTTGTCAAGAGGTTTTGAACCTCCCCAGATAACTGCAAAAGTGGCAGTAATGTTTGGTTGTCTGGATGCATAAGAAAACTCCATATCATCACAGTAGATAGTGTCACTGATGACATTTGCTGGAACGGTTGAAACTCGACCTTCAATATTGAACTGGCAGACAAATCGTGTATGCACAATGAATTGCTGAAAAGGATACTATATGTTCAATTAAAATGGATTTTGCGTGCTACAAATCAACCTTTTACAGTAGCAATAATGATATTTTGTAGTTTGCTCCTTGACTTTCGAAAGTGTTAAAAAAAAGACATGTAAAAACATTTCGTTTACTCCAAAGAAACAAATATACTAAGATGTCTAGTATACAGAATACATTCGTCAAAATGGGCTTTATTATTTTTGGTGTGTGTGAACTCACCAATATCGAGTCAATGCTTAAGCCACAAAGGCACATTGCCCCCCACCCCAATAAAACAAAAACAAATTACCAAGTGACAGGGGGAATTATATTTATTTTACCAATTCCTTAACTATGTCCTCAAGCGTATCATCCAGTTATGAAATGCTTCCACCTGGTATCTAACCCTGGTCAGACATCTAAATAGACATTTAGTCACGGTCATTTCACTGTTTTACGGGCCCTCGACTCTGCCAAATCAGGTGATATTTTTTCAACAATTCCCAGTAATTGTAATGGTTTCAGCAACCAATCGCATTTCAGACCTATTAAGTCGCAGAGGATGCAAAGCCATCATGGAGTTCAACTTCATAATCACATACTTTATTTCGTTGCATGCCACCATTCTAGGTCAATTTCGCTCTGCGTTTTCGTAGCACCATCTTTTTATTGCCACTTTCCAGTAGTTTGAGATGGGAATGAAAAGTTCCACGACATAGTATGTCAGTGATGCCCCAGCCTTAGAAGCTACGTATGCCAATTTATAACCTGTGGGCTCAGAGTGTCCTGGAGTAATTTTGATTTCCATTGAATAATGGTCTGTAACATAGTTCATTCCAATCTAACCCATTTTTTGCCTACTCTCAAGATTCTCAGGAACCTTGAGACATCCTTGGTTGTCACTATATACACGACACCACTTTCTATCTACATAAGGTTTTTTTAGCTGCCTGTTCTATTCCAGACATTTCGGCCTGGAAGACCGTAGCAAATTCCCCTAGGCGATAACTTGTTATCTGCTCACTCAAATCAGGGATATTCTGGTATATCTTTATTCCATTCCCAATTTTTCCATGAGTTAAAGAATCATCTGTATAACAGATCATTTTATTGTTTTGGTGATGTAGCACTTTCTCCTACTCCACTTCATTTTCATCCATCATGGCCATCGGAAATTGCCTTTCAGCTTTTAGTGATGGGACAGTATTTTCCTTGGGCATCTGCAGCTCCTCATGGCTATACAGCAATGAGTTACAGGAGCCCAAATGACTTTATATTTTCCCATTTTGTATCTGCTGTCTCTGAGTTCATTCATCAGCAATTTGCAATGTGGGAGTACTCTTCATTGCGTCTTTTTCTCGAAAATCAAACAGTTCGTGGTAACGAACTGTAAGTAAGGAGCGACCCGGCTCAATGGTAACCGAAACTCTAAAAAACGGGATTTTGATACCAATAGATACATCAAAAGAATCAGATTTTAATTCTGATTTCAAATATATAAGTTTCATTAAGTTTAATCTTACCCATCAAAAGTTACGTGCCTGAGAAAATTTGGCTGATTATCGAAAAAAGGGGGAAAGACCCCCTAAAAGTTATAGAACCTTAATGAAAATCACACCATCATATTCAGCGTATCAGAGAACCCTACTGTAGAGTATTCAAGCTCCTATCTACAAAAATGTGGAATTTTCCATTTTTTGCCAGAAGAAAGATCACGGATGCGTGTTTATTTGTTTGTTTGTTTGTTTGTTTGTTTGTTTTTTTTTTTTTCCCCAGGGGTGATCGTATCGACCCAGTGGTCCTAGAATATCGTGGGAGGGCTCATTGGAATGGAAATTAAAAGTTCTAGTGCCCTTTTTAAGTGACCAAAAAAAATGGAGGGCAACTAGGCCCCCTCCCACGCTCATTTTTTTCCCAAAGTCACCCGATCAAAATTTTGAGATAGCCATTTTGTTCACCATGGTCGAAAATATGATAAAAATGTCTTTTAGGATGACTTGATCCCCCAAAGTCCCCAGGGGGAGGGCTGAAAGTTATGAACTTTACTCAATGTTAACATATAGTATTGGTTATTGGGAAGTATACAGACTTTTTCAGAGGAGATTTTTTCTGGTAGGTGGGGGAAGGAGAGGGTCGGGGGCTATATGGAAGGATCTTTCCATGAAGGAAGTTTTCATGGGGGAAGGGACATTGCTATGAAGGGGGCGCCGGATTTCCCAGCATTATTAAAGAAAAAGATCAGGAATTAAATAAAAAAACAAGTTTTTCAACTGATCAACTGATTGTGATTAAGAGGTTATTTTTAAAGAACTGGAAAAAAAATTCGAACTATAGTTTAAAGAGCAGGGTATTGACTAGGGGGCGAACCCCCTAATATACGTGTTAAAAATTTATGAATATAGAAGTTCGTTACGTAAGTTAATTCTAAGTTACGTATATTTATTACTAATAAAAACGTTCGTAAATAAAATTAAACAAGTTTCGAGAAAGCCATTTAACCAAATATAATATGCAAATTTTGTTTTAATTATTCATGTACGGTGAGCCAAAATCAAAACCTGCATTAATTCAAAAACGTTCAAAAATTAAATAAAAAAAACAAGTTTTTTTAACTGAAAGTAAGGAACGACGTTAAAACTTAAAACGAACAGAAATTATTCCGTATATGAAGGGGGCTGTCCCCTCCTCAACGCCTCGCTCTTTAC
>JAQQPU010000109.1:97167-107326 GCA_029168905.1 Artemia sp. Kazakhstan ARC1039 | reverse complement strand
AAAAACTGTAGCGTAAAGAGCGAGGTATTGACTTGGGGGAGAACCCCCTCCCATACGTTATAATTTCTGTTTGTTTTAAGTTCTAATATTCCTTCTTACATTTCAGTTGAAAAAACTTGTTTTTTTTATTTAATTTCTGATCGTTTTTTAAATAATGCTTGGAAATCCGGCGCCCCCTTCATAGAAATGTCCCTTACCCCAAAGAAACATCCTCCACGGAAATATTCTCCAGAGTAACCCCCTCCTCTAGCCTCCCCCCCTCCAGAAAAAATCCTTCCTGAAAATGGTTGTATACTTCCCAATAACCAATAAATAATGCTGGCAAGTCCGGCGCCTCCTTCATGGCAATTTCCCTTCCCCCATGAAAACTTCCTTCATGAACAGATCCTCCAACTTAACCACCGACCCACCCTTCCCTCCCACTACCAGAAAAAAAACCTCCTGAAAAGTTCTGTATACTTCCCAATAACCAATACTATATGTTAACATTGGGTAAAGTTCATAACTTTTAGCCCTCCCTCTGGGAACTTCGGGGGATTAAGTCATCCTAAAAGACATATTTATCATATTTTCGACCATGCTGAACAAAATGGCTATCTCAAAATTTTGATCGGGTGACTTTGGAAAAAATAAGCGTGGGAGGGGGCCTAGTTGCCCTCCATTTTTTTTGTCACTTAAAAAGGGCACTAGAACTTTTAATTTTCGTTCCAATGAGCCCTCCCACGATATTTTAGGACCACTGGGTCGATACGATCACCCCTGGGAAAAAAAAAAACAAAAAAAAACTAACAAACAAATAAACACGCATCCGTGATCTTTCTTCTGGCAAAAAATGTAAAATTCCACATTTTTGTAGATATGAGCTTGAAACCTCTACAGTAGGGTTCTCTGATGCGCTGAATATGATGGTGTGATTTTCATTAAGATTCTATAACTTTTAGGGGGTCTTTCCCCCTTTTTTTGAAAATCAGCCAAATTTTCTCAGGCGCGTAACTTTTGATGAGTAGCACTAAACTTGATGAAAGTTATATATTTGAAATCAGCATTGAAATCTGATTCTTTTGATATATCTATTGGTATCAAAAACCCGTTTTCTAGAGTTTCGGTTACCATTGAGCCGGGTCGCTCCTTACTTACAGTTCGTTACCACGAACTGTTTGATGACAAGAAATTTTGAAACAGATATTAGTTCAGCTGGAATTTGAGAGCCCCTGTTCCTCATACCTAGATAGTAAATTAGATAGCCCAAATTAGATAGTAGCTATTACCACCCATTAAATCTGGCTGAGATAAAAAAAAACATGAAAAAAGAGTTGAGGCCTCTCAGTTCAAAGATGCCGTATTTGTTCTGCATACCCATAAGAAACGCCTCGGGGCTTAACTGTCACCTCTTATTAAGCTTGGATGAGATCCAAGAATATTTTCTGGCAGATATCAAATAAAAAAAAAATGAGGAACCCACAAGCCCCTACGGAGGTAGGATCCTGTCTAGCCCCCCAAAAGGAACAAAGTAGAAATCAGTTCTTACTTTTCACCGTCGTTTGTTGAAATCCAACAACTCGTTCTGGGAGATATGCTAATGAAAAAATATTCTTCCACCTCCATTCACGAAAAAGGTGGGGTTATTCCTAAATTGTGACACGAGGCACGTCAAACATTAGCTTTACTTCCCATCAAGCTTTATTGGGATCATACAATCCATTCCAGTAGACATTGTGAAGAAGACAAAGCAGACTCCTCTTCACTCCCCCACAGAGGTCAAATCAAGAAATCACCAAAAAAGGAACCACTTATGATTACTTCCAACTTTATTACGTAGATCTAGATTCGATATCCCTTTCTGATAGAAGTCCCTGCATCTGACAGACAATCCATGTGCAAATAGCACAACTCAGGCATTTAATCTTACTCTCGATCAAATTTTTCTGAAATATCACAAATATTCTCCTAGATGCCCTGATGACGAAAGATTTATCAGCCCCCTCCCCCCAGCCAAACACACATCAGATTAGTCGGGATCCCAAAAAAGGATAACTAAGATACTATTTCTTGCATCCCAGCAGGTTTAGCTGAAATCCAACCACCTTCCCTGGAAGGTATTCTGATTGGCATGAGCTTATCCTCCCCATAGAAAGGATTTTCTTTATCCAGATATTCAAGGACTCCACAAAGATGCATATCCTGTTGATGAGTTCCTGTTATTCTTTTTAGGGAGTTTTTGAACAGTAGTTATTTGTGTGGTCCTACGTTAAAGGTTAAGAGTGTTGGTTTTTGCTTGCTTATATTTAAATAAATGATCTTGAATCTATTAGACTAGAAGCCAAAAAAAAAAAAAAAAAAAAAAAATCATGATGGAAAAAATGAAGCTGCAAAAGATCTAGTGTTTCTATATGTAACAAAAGGCTGATCATGAAAGTAAAGAAATGTGATACTACACAGCAAAAATAAAAGTAAAGAGAGGACCGTTAAATATACAGCAGAATCGCTATTAGTATTAAAGGTTGAGATAAATCAAATTCAGGATACTAAAATTTAAAACCTACCACCCAGAGAACAAAAATCAGATCTTTATTCAATCATCACTGTTTAAAAAATAGAATAAAACAAATTGAACGGTAAAAAGTGGAATACAGTTGCATGTCGTAATTTCTTCACAAATGTCAGAACAACATTGTACCCCACGAGGGGGAGAGAAATGAACAACAAGCCAAAGGGATAGTCTCCCTATTGTGAAAAAGTAAATTGAAATTATTATATACGAGAATATACAAAGGGGAGAAACATGGCATTAGAATTCGAACTGATGTGAAGCATGTTGATTTTGCCCCAGAGTTTAATAGGAGCCGAAAAAAAATTGTTGACATTAATGATAACAAAGCCTTGTATAACAAAAAGAAATAGATTTATTAGTAAAATAAAATTGAAAATCCAAACATATTGACTTTGTTCCTTTATCAGCGAAAGCGGATTAAGATAAATATTTCTAAAGAGGCGGTATATGAAAACAGAGGAACAGCTAACCACTAAAACCGCGACATAGAATAGAAACATTTATTTTCAAGTCCAAGTCTGGATTGGAAAATAAGTCTTCCATTCCAAAATGACTGGCATTTTAAGAGAATTCTCAAGGATAATGTCTCAAACAAATCATTTTGTGATCAGACATGCTGCAAGCCCAGTCAGCAAAATAATACTGAATAACTCCATGAATAACTAGGATCTGTATTGTTCTTATCATAATCTGAAAAGGGCACAACCCCCGTCGTTTATTTTTCCTATCCCCACCATACAAAATGAAAAACTGGAAACAGAAAGATTGGTGATGGCAAATTCGATTACGACGTTAGAAACTGGGATGTTATTTGCAGTTTTTTTTCAGCATGTTGGCCCTGTTTTGGGCCAAAAGTTTTATTGTTCGAAACAAAATGGCTTGAACTGGAAGTTTTCTGAAACATTATTACTATTGTAATCTGAAAAGGACACTAAAACTTTTTCAGTTCCAATAAACCCTCTCAGTGGCGTCAATTTGGGAGAGGGATTCCCTCAAGATTTTTTTTGCCCCTCCCCAAAAACTAGATTTTGAATAATACTTTTCTTGGTATTTTCATTTTAAAAGTTAAAAAAATTGCCCCTCTCCCGGATTTTTGGAAAAAACAGATTTTTGCCCCTCCGTACATTTCTGTGAATTGACGCCACTATACACTCTCCAAATATCCTGCCTATGTTCCTTTCGAGCTGCCCTAAAAAAAGAAGAAGAAATGAAGAAAAATCTTGTAGCTATTAACTTTTAACAAATAATTTTAAATTTGATAATCTTTGTAAATACTTTTTATTTGAGATCAAGATTTAAAAAATCCATTCTTTTTATGCACATATTGCTTTTCCACTTTCGCTCTTTAGAGTTTCCAACAAAATCTACTCCTTCCAAATACATAAAAAATCAATCAACCAAACCCAGTTTTCAATTAAAACTATCTATTTAGTTTTCAATACAGCCCAAATAAGAGATTTGAGAGGAACGGCAATTCTATTCATTTCAACTGATTTAGCTGTTCATGTAATTTTTGTTCGTTTTTTAATATAACATGAGATATAACCTAGGTTTAGCTTGTTTTAAATTTGAATTCGTTCTTCACCGTTCAAGAAACAGTTCTGTTTCTTTAACTTGACTTCCCCAAGAAATGGGGAGCTTTCACGTGATAATTTCCATTGATTCTCAGACGAAAAACCACAGGTGGTAATTAAATTCCCAGAAACACAACTTATTTCATATCTCCTTTCCAGGGGAAACATTAACACTACATCAAAAGTTTTAGATTCAATGGATGCAAACGTATTCACCATAGCAACTCGATTTGAAGTCCCAAATGAAAAGAAACTGTTGGATAAATTGCACCCTTTATTTTCGGGGGGATACTATATATTGTTTGCTGTGAAGATTTAACTGAGTGGCGAAAGAAGTTATAAAACCTAAAATAAATATTATATATACCGCTATTCTATCAATACATTATCAGATAGCATTTTAATCGAATTTGATATCTAATTTTATGGTTAGTTTATAACAAAAGAAAGTGGTTATATCTAATTTAACTTGATTTGACTCTGTAGCTCAATTAAAAAAGGCATATGGTGAAAACATTCAAAAAGCAGCCCAAACATAAATTTTCTTCCTGTGCCAAAGAATTGATAATAAGAAAATAATGAAGGTTGAACGGAGAAAAAAGCGCTCTCTCGTGTTTCCGCTCTTTAAATGGTCTTGAAAAACAAAGTTCACTAAAAATCAACATTTTTAGTTGAATATTTTGCTAAGAATACTTTCAATGTTCAATCTACCTCTTCCGTCAACCTGCAAGGTTCAACTGACCTATGAGGCAGGTTGATTAACACAACAATTGCAAAAATACTATGCAAAATTAAATCAGGTATTTCTTTAACAATAGTGATGACGTGATTGATATTCAGTTACCCTAGTCCAATTGTCGAACTTCAATTTGACAGTTTTTTTTCTAGTGTTTTTGTCTTACACTTCACGAAAGATTTAAGAAATTATATTAAAAGCACTTGGAGAGGAAAACGATTATTCTCAAAGTCCTGAGCTATCTGGATCGTCTTTTCACGCAAGATTCTCAGAAAATATTATCATGTCATTTTCGAGAAAAAATATATACACAATTATTGCTCGTTTAAAGATATAACAGTCTTATTTCTAATATGAAACCCAATAAAATATTCTGCTAGTTTAGAAATCACTGTACAAAGTTAATATACTCATCCACGAAAAAAGGAGAAAAAAAACTTACATTGATTCCAGTAACCAGTATATCATTCCTACAGTTTTCGGCTGTGTCGTGAGTACATCTGTGACCGTCAACACACCAATCACACGGAAATGACGATGATACACATGCAGTGCAAGAAGTGTAGGTAGTACAATCAAAAAATGTGAAATTCGTCGTGACGAAATCAGGACCAGATGACATCCGAACTGATAGTTTTGCAGTGAAGTGTTCTGTAAAATAAGAAAGCATTTATAAGCTTATGTGGCTTTCAAGAAAACCAGTTCAGTTAAAAGTCAAATAAACAAAATATAAGCAACCAGATCGTAAAGCGGAGTCGAATTTTGAAAAAGAAAAACACCGCAATTTAAGAATCATACAAAGCGAGTAGGATTACCATATCTAGCTGGGACCATAACTCTGAGAAATGAAGAAATTGTAGAAGGTAGAAGGTAATGAGGTAGAAGAAATGAAGAAGAAAAAACTATTAAATATATATACTTTTTGTTTAGAGTACAAGCATACCATAATAAACAACCCAACTGTCATTGAAACAGATAAGTACCTTTTTTTTAAATTTATATAAATAGAATACCTTATGGAACTTATTGTTTATTATATGAACTTATTTTCTTATTTTTTTATTAGGAGTAGTTTATACAAGATATTTTCCAGAAGAATTCGTCTTTTCCATATTTTATATTTATAGAACCCCATGCGAGTTAGCTTGTAATTAAACCGGTACTGTATAATTGATTCCACATTTTCTAGCAGCAGTCGATTTTTTTCATCTATTTACTGGGTAGCTATCAGCGAATACTCTTTCTACAGTGGCGTCACTTCAGTACTTGAGGCAATCTCGTAACATTATTTGACAAAATGGGTCAACATTGGGTTTTGTCAGGATGTCGAGAGTAAGAAGGTCGACACAGGGATATGACTATGCTGGGATAGATGGTAAACCTGTACGAGAGGAATCTTCCTCTACTTTCTTTCTCATTTCTGAGGAAGGTGTTGGATATCTGTCAATTTTGAACACAACGATATAATAAATAAAACTATCATTCTGTAGATTAGGCAGCGTTAAAAACAGGGCAAGAAAGTTCTGCTGAGAAATTAAAAGGCTGGTCAGAAACTAAATATATTTCCAATCGATGTCTTAGAACGTGATTATTCTTCTTGGAGAAGACAATTACGTCCAAAGAAACGTGAGTAAAATATAATAGCAAACTAGAAAGTGCAGATTAGATTGAAATCCGAAGTGGTGCGCTATGTCTATAGGCCTGTTTCCGTCGTTCAATTGTCGCTAATAATTGCTATTAAATATTTGGCTAGCTCAGGGAATATAATTGCTAACTAACAAGAATTTATTATTACATCTCGCAAAAAGCAATATTAGGGCAAGAAATGTGGAAATGGAAACTTCAAATGTAAATAAAGAGTTAAAAGACAATTTCAAACTTCAAAACAAGCATAAAACAGCAATAAAAAAAACTCTGAGACACAAAGATCGTCCACAATGATTTCTCAAATGAAGAAATTTGCAAGTCTTATTTCTATTCTTCAAATTTTCTCGATTTTATACTAAGCTCATAATCCAGCAACTATTTTCTCCTCTACCGTTTCAAATTATTCGAAAATTGCACGATCACTTTTTTGGCAGAAATGGGTTTGATATTTATACAAAGAGCAAGCAGACTGACCCGGTGGAACGGTGGATCCTAAGAAATCAAAATTCCATGAGACTGGTTCGATTTTAGGACTTATGGAATCTCAATTTTTGGGATCTGTGGCTAGGCCAGGCGGTGGTGGTTCCACAACCACAGAGATGCCTTCACTACGCATATACGAAGAATCTGACTTTTCGTTTTTGCGATCTAAGGCTGCAATGGCTGTGATGCCACAACCACAGAGATACCTTCAACATGCATGTACCGAGAATCACACCTTTTAGATCTAAGGCTGGCATGACAGGACCAAGTGGCAGTGATACCACATATACAAAGATAGATTCACCATGCATGTAAGGCCTACAGAGTCTATTTTTTTTTGGGGGGGGGGGGCGTTACCGTGGCTGGGCCAGGCAGTATTGGTGTTACAACTGCAGAGATGGATTCACCGTGCATGTACAGAGAATCTGACTTTTGGTTTTTGGAACCTGACACTATAAATGTTGGACCAGGTGGTAGTCATGCTTCACCATGCAGTAGGAGAAACTATGACTTATTAGGATTTGACAATACCGTGGCTGGATCATGTGGAGGTGATACCTCAACTTCAGAGATGGTTTCGCCGAGGATGTACAAATAATATGATTTTTGGTCTTCCTGATCTGAGAAACTCATGACAAGATCAAGTGGTGGCAATATTACAGCTTTAAGATGACAAAAACCAACAGTTCAAGGAAAAGGAACGAAAGACAAGGAATGAGAGCTTGGGATGAGTCCTGGATAACTTAAAAAGAAGAAGACTATGTTCAAAGATCTGGTTTTGTCCGATATTGACACTTTGTTGGCCGGTTCAAGGCTCATAATTTGGAATAGTTAAAAATTTTCTGAACTATATAATTTTGCTACTGAAAAAGATAATATAGGACACAAATGTTTTGAAAATCACAATTCGTGTTTCCTGAATTTCAAAATTGATGATTCATTATATCATTGTTTAAATTTCTTGTTCTTACTATGTTTGTCGTTATACATTTTCCTTACTTAAGATGTTCTATTCGCCTTAATTTTGGACATATAGAGAAAATACCATCTTATAAAATTCCTTTTTGCCCCGAAAATTACATTGCTACAAAACCAGGCAACAATGCGTGAAGATAGCATCTTTATGAGCCCCTGTCGGCTGAACAGATAATTCTCACTTTAAAATAATAATACTCACAAACAGGATGGGGCAAAAGACTCGACTAGTGCTCTACTCATAAAAATTATCCACAGTGCTTATTTGGGAAGAATTCTCCGATAAAAATGAAAGATTATATTCTGATGCTTAATATACGGTGAAGCAGAGAGGAAACCATAGCAAGGTTAGGATTGTCACAAAACTCCCACCCTCTAGAAAAACTGAAAAAAAAATGCAACCTTAAAATTCGTATTCTTGGCAATCTAAATAGCAACTTTCACAAAACTTGTTCGGGGATGATAATTTCAGACCACGAGACATCAGTCATGTAAACAAGCTTTTCTTTCTAGGGCCCTTTTATAGAGACTAAAAAGATAGTATTAACTAAATTACCTTTAAAATAATTAAAACCGTTTTTTACTATTTGATTTAGAGATATCCGAAGTTTCAAAAATCTAAAAAAATGCTTTTATTTCATTGACAGTTGTAAAATTGGTGATGGGAAATCCCAATTTGGCTTGAAAGAGATACAAATGAATATGGATTTTGCTATGCAACCAGACGAAGTCATATAAATATTTTGCGGTAATTGGTGGAAATATTTATTTGGCTTTCAGTACTGAAAAGCTTTATAAGGATCAACCAGTTTCTAACAGTATACATTTTTTCAACGATTCGAAAGAGTTCATATTTGAGATAATCACATCTGAGGATCTTCTTGTCACTTCTTTGGAGCTTAGCTACTCCTTCTTTTTACTTTTCACCGTCTAGATTAAAAAAGTGGCATGTGAATAAAAAAAAATGCACATATATGTGCTTTTATAATTTGAAGTAATATACAGTAGATTAATTTTTGGAAAACAAGCTATAACGGTCATTGTTGCTTCCTTGTTTCAGAAATCTTTGGAACATAAACCTGACTATATGAGATACAGACGATAGACCAATTCCATCTGGACCGTGAAATATCAAGAGTTTTTGACCTCTCCCACAACATTTTATATTCCTCAAATAACCATTCCCTTCATTTTTAAAATCGTGTCATCCCCTCAAATTGATTTTCTGCGTATATGTATGTAATGCACATAAACATATTCCTACGATAATTTCAGCGTGTCCCAAATCCGCCATTCCCAAAATCCTAAATACCAGGAACTTTTCCATTTTAACTTGATTTTTTTGAAGCTAATTTTTCTCAACTCTCTGACTTATATTTTTGTCACATAAATATGTGGCATTTGTTAGCCATTTGTCGACCACTTCCGAATGTTCAATTGCTTCCAAATTTTATAAGTACATACACTTTCGATGGCAGTTCGCGACAATAAAATATCAAAACTCCCCCTTCTTTTATAAACAAAACAACATAAACAGGTGATTGGGCCCAGCAAAAGAGTATAAAACACACCATTACACAAGATAGGATAGCGCAGCTGTAAGAACACTAGCCAATAGGTAACTCGGGTTCAAATCTTAGATAAAATCTTTTTTTTAAAGACAAGATTACAGGAAAAATATTCAGCAATGAGGATGCAATAAAGAAAATGGAAAGAATGCAGAATTGCCAGTCTCGAAACAAAAAATTATAGGTAATAATTTTGGTTTATTCCTTTTCGTTTCAGACTCTATTTTAATTTATTTGTTTGCCCGTGGTTTGTTTGTTTGCATGCTTGTGTTTTTCTGTGTTGCGTGTAGTTTTATCCCCCTACTTCCACGCCGGTTAGATCTGGAACTCGACATGGAATTTGAAACCAAACTAGTTCCAATTGAAAACTGAAAGGGCATAGTAATTAGAAATATGAATTGCATAAATGTTTGCATAAGAACATATTCTATGATTATAAAATTGGAAGACTAAAAATCGCAAAATAATAGAATAAATAACGATCTTTCTCATTTTCCTCAAATCATCGACTTTTTTCATTTACACATTTATAACTTAGATCAACTTGATATCTATGTTATATGAAGACCAGTCCGTTTTGCGCCCCTTGTTTTCACTTTTATTCATAGGCTGTCGAGAAAAAATT